>WNGS01024177.1:0-18543 GCA_020271785.1 Procambarus virginalis | reverse complement strand
TGTGTGTGGTAGTGTGCACCCTGTACTCATCCTGTGTGTGGTAGTGTGCACCCTGTACTCATCCTGTGTGTGGTAGTGTGCACCCTGTACTCATCCTGTGTGTGGTAGTGTGCACCCTGTACTCATCCTGTGTGTGTAGTGTAGTGTGCACCCTGTACTCATCCTGTGTGTGGTAGTGTAGTGTGCACCCTGTACTCATCCTGTGTGTGGTAGTGTGCACCCTGTACTCATCCTGTGTGTGGTAGTGTGCACCCTGTACTCATCCTGTGTGTGGTAGTGTGCACCCTGTACTCATCCTGTGTGTGGTAGTGGTGCACCTGTACTCATCCTGTGTGTGGTAGTGTAGTGTGCACCCTGTACTCATCCTGTGTGTGGTAGTGTGCCCCTGTACTCATCCTGTGTGTGGTAGTGTGCACCCTGTACTCATCCTGTGTGTGGTAGTGTGCACCCTGTACTCATCCTGTGTGTGGTAGTGTGCACCCTGTACTCATCCTGTGTGTGGTAGTGTGCACCTGTACTCATCCTGTGTGTGGTAGTGTGCACCCTGTACTCATCCTGTGTGTGGTAGTGTGCCCCTGTACTCATCCTGTGTGTGGGTAGTGTGCACCCTGTACTCATCCTGTGTGTGGTAGTGTGCACCCTGTACTCATCCTGTGTGTGTAGTGTATGTGCACCCTGTACTCATCCTGTGTGTGGTAGTGTGCACCCTGTACTCATCCTGTGTGTGGTAGTGGTGCACCCTGTACTCATCCTGTGTGTGGTAGTGTATGTGCACCCTGTACTCATCCTGTGTGTGGTAGTGTGTGTGCACCCTGTACTCATCCTGTGTGTGTAGTGTGCACCCTGTACTCATCCTGTGTGTGGTAGTGTGCACCCTACTCATCCTGTGTGTGGTAGTGTGCACCCTGTACTCATCCTGTGTGTGGTAGTGTAGTGTGCACCCTGTACTCATCCTGTGTGGTGTTAGTGTGCACCCTGTACTCATCCTGTGTTGGTAGTGTAGTGTGCACCCTGTACTCATCCTGTGTGTGGTAGTGTGCACCCTGTACTCATCCTGTGTGTGGTAGTGTGCACCCTGTACTCATCCTGTGTGTGGTAGTGTGTGTGCCCCTGTACTCATCCTGTGTGTGGTAGTGTATGTGCACCCTGTACTCATCCGTGTTGTGTGTAGTGTGCACCCTGTACTCATCCTGTGTGTGGTAGTGTAGTGTGCACCCTGTACTCATCCTGTGTGTGGTGTAGTGTGCACCCTGTACTCATCCTGTGTGTGGTAGTGTGCACCCTGTACTCATCCTGTGTGTGGTAGTGTGCACCCTGTACTCATCCTGTGTGTGTAGTGAGTGTGCACCCTGTACTCATCCTGTGTGTGGTAGTGTAGTGTGCACCCTGTACTCATCCTGTGTGTGGTAGTGTAGTGTGCACCCTGTACTCATCCTGTGTGTGGTAGTGTGCACCCTGTACTCATCCTGTGTGTGGTAGTGTGCACCCTGTACTCATCCTGTGTGTGGTAGTGTAGTGTGCACCCTGTACTCATCCTGTGTGTGGTAGTGTGCACCCTGTACTCATCCTGTTGTGGTAGTGTGCACCCTGTACTCATCCTTGTGTGGTAGTGTGCACCCTGTACTCATCCTGTGTGTGGTAGTGTGCACCCTGTACTCATCCTGTGTGTGGTAGTGTGCACCCTGTACTCATCCTGTGTGTGGTAGTGTAGTGTGCACCCTGTACTCATCCTGTGTGTGGTAGTGTGCACCCTGTACTCATCCTGTGTGTGGTAGTGTGCACCCTGTTCATCCTGTGTGTGGTAGTGTGCACCCTGTACTCATCTGTGTGTGGTAGTGTGCACCCTGTACTCATCCTGTGTGTGGTAGTGTGTGCACCCTGTACTCATCCTGTGTGTGGTAGTGTAGTGTGCACCCTGTACTCATCCTGTGTGTGGTAGTGTGCACCCTGTACTCATCCTGTGTGTGGTAGTGTAGTGTGCACCCTGTACTCATCCTGTGTGGTGTGTGCACCCTGTACTCATCCTGTGTGTGGTAGTGTGCACCCTGTACTCATCCTGTGTGTGGTAGTGTGCACCCTGTACTCATCCTGTGTGTGGTAGTGTGCACCCTGTACTCATCCTGTGTGTGGTAGTGTAGTGTGCACCCTGTACTCATCCTGTGTGTGGTAGTGTGCACCCTGTACTCATCCTGTGTGTGGTAGTGTATGTGCACCCTGTACTCATCCTGTGTGTGGTAGTGTGCACCCTGTACTCATCCTGTGTGTGGTAGTGTAGTGTGCACCTGTACTCATCCTGTGTGTGGTAGTGTGCACCCTGTACTCATCCTGTGTGTGGTAGTGTAGTGTGCACCCTGTACTCATCCTGTGTGTGGTAGTGTAGTGTGCACCCTGTACTCATCCTGTGTGGTAGTGTAGTGTGCACCCTGTACTCATCCTGTGTGTGGCAGTGTAGTGTGCACCCTGTACTCCCTGTGTGTGTGGTATGTAGTGTGCACCCTGTACTCATCCTGTGTGTGGTAGTGTAGTGTGCACCCTGTACTCATCCAGTGTGTGGTAGTGTAGTGTGCACCCTGTACTCATCCTGTGTGTGGTAGTGTAGTGTGCCCCTGTACTCATCCGTGTGTGGTAGTGTGCACCCTGTACTCATCCTGTGTGTGGTAGTGTAGTGCACCCTGTACTCATCCTGTGTGTGTAGTGAGGTGCACCCTGTACTCATCCGTGTGTGGTTGTAGTGTGCACCCTGTACTCATCCTGTGTGTGGTAGTGTGCACCCTGTACTTATCCTGTGTGTGGTAGTGTAGTGTGCACCCTGTACTTATCCTGTGTGTGGTAGTGTAGTGTGCATCCTGTACTCATCCTGAGAGGGGTAGTGTGCACTTGTACTCTGTTCTCATCCTGTGTACTCTCACATCCTGTGAGAGTGCACAGTCGCCTGGTGATGGTGTACAGTCCCTGGTGGTGGTGTACAGTCCCTGGTGATGGTGTACAGTCCCTGGTGGTGGTGTACAGTCCCTGGTGGTGGTGTACAGTCCCTGGTGATGGTGTACACAGTCCCTGGTGATGGTGTACACAGTCCCTGGTGATGGTGTACACAGTCCCTGGTATGGTGTACAGTCCCTGGTGATGGTGTACAGTCCCTGGTGGTGGTGTACAGTCCCTGGTGATGGTGTACAGTCCCTGGTGGTGTGTACACAGTCCCTGGTGATGGTGTACAGTCCCTGGTGATGGTGTACACAGTCCCTGGTGATGGTGTACACAGTCCCTGGTGATGGTGTACACAGTCCCTGGTGATGGTGTACAGTCCCTGGTGATGGTGTACACAGTCCCTGGTGATGGTGTACAGTCCCTGGTGATGGTGTACAGTCCCTGGTGATGGTGTACACAGTCCCTGGTGATGGTGTACAGTCCCTGGTGATGGTGTACAGTCCCTGGTGATGGTGTACAGTCCCTGGTGATGGTGTACACAGTCCCTGGTGATGGTGTACAGTCCCTGGTGATGGTGTACAGTCCCTGGTGATGGTGTACAGTCCCTGGTGGTGGTGTACACAGTCCCTGGTGATGGTGTACACAGTCCCTGGTGATGGTGTACACAGTCCCTGGTGATGGTGTACAGTCCCTGGTGATGGTGTACACAGTCCCTGGTGATGGTGTACACAGTCCCTGGTGATGGTGTACACAGTCCCTGGTGATGGTGTACAGTCCCTGGTGATGGTGTACAGTCCCTGGTGGTGGTGTACAGTCCCTGGTGATGGTGTACAGTCCCTGGTGGTGGTGTACACAGTCCCTGGTGATGGTGTACAGTCCCTGGTGATGGTGTACACAGTCCCTGGTGATGGTGTACACAGTCCCTGGTGATGGTGTACACAGTCCCTGGTGATGGTGTACAGTCCCTGGTGATGGTGTACAGTCCCTGGTGATGGTGTACAGTCCCTGGTGATGGTGTACAGTCCCTGGTGATGGTGTACACAGTCCCTGGTGATGGTGTACAGTCCCTGGTGATGGTGTACAGTCCCTGGTGATGGTGTACACAGTCCCTGGTGATGGTGTACACAGTCCCTGGTGATGGTGTACAGTCCCTGGTGATGGTGTACAGTCCCTGGTGATGGTGTACAGTCCCTGGTGGTGGTGTACAGTCCCTGGTGATGGTGTACAGTCCCTGGTGATGGTGTACACAGTCCCTGGTGATGGTGTACAGTCCCTGGTGATGGTGTACAGTCCCTGGTGGTGGTGTACAGTCCCTGGTGATGGTGTACAGTCCCTGGTGATGGTGTACAGTCCCTGGTGATGGTGTACAGTCCCTGGTGGTGGTGTACAGTCCCTGGTGATGGTGTACAGTCCCTGGTGATGGTGTACACAGTCCCTGGTGATGGTGTACAGTCCCTGGTGATGGTGTACACAGTCCCTGGTGGTGGTGTACAGTCCCTGGTGATGGTGTACAGTCCCTGGTGGTGGTGTACAGTCCCTGGTGATGGTGTACAGTCCCTGGTGATGGTGTACACAGTCCCTGGTGATGGTGTACACAGTCCCTGGTGATGGTGTACAGTCCCTGGTGATGGTGTACAGTCCCTGGTGATGGTGTACAGTCCCTGGTGATGGTGTACACAGTCCCTGGTGATGGTGTACAGTCCCTGGTGATGGTGTACAGTCCCTGGTGATGGTGTACAGTCCCTGGTGATGGTGTACAGTCCCTGGTGATGGTGTACAGTCCCTGGTGGTGGTGTACAGTCCCTGGTGATGGTGTACAGTCCCTGGTGATGGTGTACAGTCCCTGGTGGTGTACACAGTCCCTGGTGATGGTGTACACAGTCCCTGGTGATGGTGTACACAGTCCCTGGTGATGGTGTACAGTCCCTGGTGATGGTGTACACAGTCCCTGGTGATGGTGTACAGTCCCTGGTGGTGGTGTACAGTCCCTGGTGGTGGTGTACAGTCCCTGGTGATGGTGTACACAGTCCCTGGTGGTGGTGTACACAGTCCCTGGTGATGGTGTACAGTCCCTGGTGATGGTGTACACAGTCCCTGGTGTACAGTCCCTGGTGGTGGTGTACAGTCCCTGGTGTGGTGTACAGTCCCTGGTGGTGGTGTACAGTCCCTGGTGATGGTGTACAGTCCCTGGTGATGGTGTACACAGTCCCTGGTGATGGTGTACACAGTCCCTGGTGATGGTGTACAGTCCCTGGTGATGGTGTACAGTCCCTGGTGATGGTGTACAGTCCCTGGTGATGGTGTACAGTCCCTGGTGGTGGTGTACAGTCCCTGGTGGTGGTGTACACAGTCCCTGGTGGTGGTGTACACAGTCCCTGGTGATGGTGTACAGTCCCTGGTGATGGTGTACAGTCCCTGGTGATGGTGTACAGTCCCTGGTGATGGTGTACAGTCCCTGGTGATGGTGTACACAGTCCCTGGTGATGGTGTACAGTCCCTGGTGATGGTGTACAGTCCCTGGTGATGGTGTACAGTCCCTGGTGGTGGTGTACAGTCCCTGGTGGTGGTGTACAGTCCCTGGTGATGGTGTACAGTCCCTGGTGGTGGTGTACAGTCCCTGGTGGTGGTGTACAGTCCCTGGTGATGGTGTACACAGTCCCTGGTGATGGTGTACAGTCCCTGGTGATGGTGTACAGTCCCTGGTGGTGGTGTACACAGTCCCTGGTGGTGGTGTACAGTCCCTGGTGATGGTGTACAGTCCCTGGTGGTGGTGTACAGTCCCTGGTGGTGGTGTACACAGTCCCTGGTGATGGTGTACAGTCCCTGGTGATGGTGTACAGTCCCTGGTGATGGTGTACACAGTCCCTGGTGGTGGTGTACAGTCCCTGGTGATGGTGTACAGTCCCTGGTGGTGGTGTACAGTCCCTGGTGGTGGTGTACAGTCCCTGGTGATGGTGTACAGTCCCTGGTGGTGGTGTACACAGTCCCTGGTGGTGGTGTACAGTCCCTGGTGATGGTGTACAGTCCCTGGTGGTGGTGTACAGTCCCTGGTGGTGGTGTACAGTCCCTGGTGGTGGTGTACAGTCCCTGGTGGTGGTGTACAGTCCCTGGTGGTGGTGTACAGTCCCTGGTGATGGTGTACAGTCCCTGGTGATGGTGTACACAGTCCCTGGTGGTGGTGTACAGTCCCTGGTGGTGGTGTACAGTCCCTGGTGGTGGTGTACAGTCCCTGGTGGTGGTGTACAGTCCCTGGTGGTGGTGTACAGTCCCTGGTGGTGGTGTACAGTCCCTGGTGATGGTGTACAGTCCCTGGTGGTGGTGTACAGTCCCTGGTGATGGTGTACAGTCCCTGGTGATGGTGTACAGTCCCTGGTGGTGGTGTACAGTCCCTGGTGGTGGTGTACAGTCCCTGGTGGTGGTGTACAGTCCCTGGTGGTGGTGTACAGTCCCTGGTGGTGGTGTACACAGTCCCTGGTGATGGTGTACAGTCCCTGGTGATGGTGTACACAGTCCCTGGTGATGGTGTACACAGTCCCTGGTGATGGTGTACACAGTCCCTGGTGATGGTGTACACAGTCCCTGGTGATGGTGTACAGTCCCTGGTGATGGTGTACACAGTCCCTGGTGATGGTGTACACAGTCCCTGGTGATGGTGTACACAGTCCCTGGTGATGGTGTACAGTCCCTGGTGGTGGTGTACAGTCCCTGGTGATGGTGTACAGTCCCTGGTGATGGTGTACAGTCCCTGGTGATGGTGTACAGTCCCTGGTGATGGTGTACAGTCCCTGGTGGTGGTGTACACAGTCCCTGGTGGTGGTGTACAGTCCCTGGTGGTGGTGTACACAGTCCCTGGTGATGGTGTACAGTCCCTGGTGATGGTGTACAGTCCCTGGTGATGGTGTACACAGTCCCTGGTGTGGTGTACACAGTCCCTGGTGATGGTGTACAGTCCCTGGTGATGGTGTACAGTCCCTGGTGATGGTGTACAGTCCCTGGTGATGGTGTACAGTCCCTGGTGATGGTGTACAGTCCCTGGTGGTGGTGTACACAGTCCCTGGTGATGGTGTACAGTCCCTGGTGGTGGTGTACAGTCCCTGGTGATGGTGTACAGTCCCTGGTGATGGTGTACACAGTCCCTGGTGATGGTGTACACAGTCCCTGGTGGTGGTGTACACAGTCCCTGGTGATGGTGTACACAGTCCCTGGTGATGGTGTACAGTCCCTGGTGATGGTGTACAGTCCCTGGTGATGGTGTACACAGTCCCTGGTGATGGTGTACAGTCCCTGGTGATGGTGTACAGTCCCTGGTGATGGTGTACACAGTCCCTGGTGATGGTGTACAGTCCCTGGTGGTTGTGTACAGTCCCTGGTGGTGGTGTACAGTCCCTGGTGATGGTGTACACAGTCCCTGGTGGTGGTGTACACAGTCCCTGGTGATGGTGTACAGTCCCTGGTGATGGTGTACAGTCCCTGGTGGTGGTGTACAGTCCCTGGTGATGGTGTACAGTCCCTGGTGATGGTGTACAGTCCCTGGTGGTGGTGTACAGTCCCTGGTGGTGGTGTACAGTCCCTGGTGGTGGTGTACAGTCCCTGGTGATGGTGTACAGTCCCTGGTGATGGTGTACAGTCCCTGGTGGTGGTGTACAGTCCCTGGTGATGGTGTACAGTCCCTGGTGGTGGTGTACAGTCCCTGGTGGTGGTGTACAGTCCCTGGTGATGGTGTACAGTCCCTGGTGGTGGTGTACAGTCCCTGGTGGTGGTGTACAGTCCCTGGTGGTGGTGTACAGTCCCTGGTGATGGTGTACAGTCCCTGGTGATGGTGTACAGTCCCTGGTGATGGTGTACAGTCCCTGGTGGTGGTGTACAGTCCCTGGTGGTGGTGTACAGTCCCTGGTGATGGTGTACACAGTCCCTGGTGGTGGTGTACAGTCCCTGGTGATGGTGTACAGTCCCTGGTGATGGTGTACAGTCCCTGGTGATGGTGTACACAGTCCCTGGTGATGGTGTACAGTCCCTGGTGATGGTGTACACAGTCCCTGGTGATGGTGTACACAGTCCCTGGTGATGGTGTACACAGTCCCTGGTGGTGGTGTACACAGTCCCTGGTGGTGGTGTACAGTCCCTGGTGGTGGTGTACAGTCCCTGGTGATGGTGTACACAGTCCCTGGTGGTGGTGTACACAGTCCCTGGTGGTGGTGTACAGTCCCTGGTGATGGTGTACAGTCCCTGGTGATGGTGTACACAGTCCCTGGTGATGGTGTACAGTCCCTGGTGATGGTGTACACAGTCCCTGGTGATGGTGTACAGTCCCTGGTGATGGTGTACACAGTCCCTGGTGATGGTGTACAGTCCCTGGTGATGGTGTACAGTCCCTGGTGATGGTGTACACAGTCCCTGGTGATGGTGTACACAGTCCCTGGTGATGGTGTACACAGTCCCTGGTGATGGTGTACACAGTCCCTGGTGATGGTGTACAGTCCCTGGTGATGGTGTACACAGTCCCTGGTGATGGTGTACACAGTCCCTGGTGATGGTGTACAGTCCCTGGTGATGGTGTACAGTCCCTGGTGGTGGTGTACAGTCCCTGGTGATGGTGTACAGTCCCTGGTGATGGTGTACAGTCCCTGGTGGTGGTGTACACAGTCCCTGGTGGTGGTGTACAGTCCCTGGTGGTGGTGTACACAGTCCCTGGTGGTGGTGTACACAGTCCCTGGTGGTGGTGTACAGTCCCTGGTGGTGGTGTACAGTCCCTGGTGATGGTGTACACAGTCCCTGGTGATGGTGTACACAGTCCCTGGTGATGGTGTACAGTCCCTGGTGATGGTGTACACAGTCCCTGGTGATGGTGTACAGTCCCTGGTGATGGTGTACAATCCCTGGTGATGGTGTACAGTCCCTGGTGATGGTGTACAGTCCCTGGTGATGGTGTACACAGTCCCTGGTGATGGTGTACAGTCCCTGGTGATGGTGTACAGTCCCTGGTGGTGGTGTACACAGTCCCTGGTGGTGGTGTACAGTCCCTGGTGGTGGTGTACACAGTCCCTGGTGGTGGTGTACAGTCCCTGGTGATGGTGTACAGTCCCTGGTGGTGGTGTACAGTCCCTGGTGTGGTGTACAGTCCCTGGTGATGGTGTACACAGTCCCTGGTGATGGTGTACACAGTCCCTGGTGATGGTGTACAGTCCCTGGTGATGGTGTACAGTCCCTGGTGATGGTGTACAGTCCCTGGTGATGGTGTACAGTCCCTGGTGGGTGTACAGTCCCTGGTGATGGTGTACAGTCCCTGGTGGTGGTGTACAGTCCCTGGTGATGGTGTACAGTCCCTGGTGATGTGTACACAGTCCTGGTGGTGTACAGTCCCTGGTGATGGTGTACAGTCCCTGGTGATGGTGTACAGTCCCTGGTGATGGTGTACATCCCTGGTGATGGTGTACAGTCCCTGGTGATGGTGTACAGTCCCTGGTGATGGTGTACAGTCCCTGGTGATGGTGTACAGTCCCTGGTGGTGGTGTACAGTCCCTGGTGGTGGTACAGTCCCTGGGGTGGTGTACAGTCCCTGGTGATGGTGTACAGTCCCTGTGATGGTGTACAGTCCCTGGTGATGGTGTACAGTCCCTGGTGATGGTGTACAGTCCCTGGTGTGGTGTACAGTCCCTGTGATGGTGTACAGTCCCTGGTGATGGTGTACAGTCCCTGGTGATGGTGTACAGTCCCTGGTGATGGTGTACAGTCCCGGTGGTGGTGTACAGTCCCTGGTGATGGTGTACAGTCCCTGGTGGTGGGTGTACAGTCCCTGGTGATGGTGTACACAGTCCCTGGTGATGGTGTACAGTCCCTGGTGATGGTGTACAGTCCCTGGTGATGGTGTACAGTCCCTGGTGGTGGTGTACAGTCCCTGGTGATGGTGTACAGTCCCTGGTGATGGTGTACAGTCCCTGGTGGTGGTGTACAGTCCCTGGTGATGGTGTACAGTCCCTGGTGGTGGTGTACAGTCCCTGGTGGTGGTGTACAGTCCCTGGTGGTGGTGTACAGTCCCTGGTGATGGTGTACAGTCCCTGGTGGTGGTGTACAGTCCCTGGTGATGGTGTACAGTCCCTGGTGGTGGTGTACAGTCCCTGGTGATGGTGTACAGTCCCTGGTGTGGTGTACAGTCCCTGGTGATGGTGTACAGTCCCTGGTGGTGGTGTACAGTCCCTGGTGGTGGTGTACAGTCCCTGGTGATGGTGTACAGTCCCTGGTGGTGGTGTACAGTCCCTGGTGGTGGTGTACAGTCCCTGGTGATGGTGTACAGTCCCTGGTGATGGTGTACAGTCCCTGGTGATGGTGTACAGTCCCTGGTGATGGTGTACAGTCCCTGGTGATGGTGTACAGTCCCTGGTGATGGTGTACAGTCCCTGGTGGTGGTGTACAGTCCCTGGTGATGGTGTACAGTCCCTGGTGATGGTGTACAGTCCCTGGTGATGGTGTACAGTCCCTGGTGGTGGTGTACAGTCCCTGGTGGTGGTGTACAGTCCCTGGTGGTGGTGTACAGTCCCTGGTGATGGTGTACAGTCCCTGGTGATGGTGTACAGTCCCTGGTGATGGTGTACAGTCCCTGGTGATGGTGTACAGTCCCTGGTGGTGGTGTACAGTCCCTGGTGGTGGTGTACAGTCCCTGGTGGTGGTGTACAGTCCCTGGTGGTGGTGTACAGTCCCTGGTGATGGTGTACACAGTCCCTGGTGGTGGTGTACAGTCCCTGGTGATGGTGTACACAGTCCCTGGTGATGGTGTACAGTCCCTGGTGGTGGTGTACAGTCCCTGGTGGTGGTGTACACAGTCCCTGGTGATGGTGTACACAGTCCCTGGTGGTGGTGTACAGTCCCTGGTGGTGGTGTACACAGTCCCTGGTGATGGTGTACAGTCCCTGGTGATGGTGTACACAGTCCCTGGTGGTGGTGTACAGTCCCTGGTGATGGTGTACAGTCCCTGGTGGAGGTGTACACAGTCCCTGGTGATGGTGTACAGTCCCTGGTGATGGTGTACACAGTCCCTGGTGATGGTGTACACAGTCCCTGGTGGTGGTGTACAGTCCCTGGTGGTGGTGTACACAGTCCCTGGTGATGGTGTACAGTCCCTGGTGATGGTGTACACAGTCCCTGGTGGTGGTGTACAGTCCCTGGTGATGGTGTACACAGTCCCTGGTGATGGTGTACACAGTCCCTGGTGGTGGTGTACAGTCCCTGGTGGTGGTGTACACAGTCCCTGGTGATGGTGTACACAGTCCCTGGTGATGGTGTACAGTCCCTGGTGGTGGTGTACAGTCCCTGGTGATGGTGTACAGTCCCTGGTGGTGGTGTACACAGTCCCTGGTGGTGGTGTACAGTCCCTGGTGATGGTGTACAGTCCCTGGTGGTGGTGTACAGTCCCTGGTGATGGTGTACACAGTCCCTGGTGGTGGTGTACAGTCCCTGGTGGTGGTGTACACAGTCCCTGGTGATGGTGTACACAGTCCCTGGTGTGGTGTACACAGTCCCTGGTGGTGGTGTACACAGTCCCTGGTGATGGTGTACACAGTCCCTGGTGGTGGTGTACAGTCCCTGGTGGTGGTGTACACAGTCCCTGGTGATGGTGTACACAGTCCCTGGTGGTGGTGTACAGTCCCTGGTGGTGGTGTACACAGTCCCTGGTGGTGGTGTACACAGTCCCTGGTGATGGTGTACAGTCCCTGGTGGTGGTGTACACAGTCCCTGGTGATGGTGTACACAGTCCCTGGTGGTGGTGTACAGTCCCTGGTGGTGGTGTACACAGTCCCTGGTGGTGGTGTACAGTCCCTGGTGATGGTGTACAGTCCCTGGTGATGGTGTACAGTCCCTGGTGGTGGTGTACAGTCCCTGGTGATGGTGTACAGTCCCTGGTGGTGGTGTACACAGTCCCTGGTGGTGGTGTACAGTCCCTGGTGATGGTGTACAGTCCCTGGTGGTGGTGTACAGTCCCTGGTGATGGTGTACAGTCCCTGGTGGTGGTGTACACAGTCCCTGGTGATGGTGTACAGTCCCTGGTGATGGTGTACACAGTCCCTGGTGGTGGTGTACAGTCCCTGGTGGTGGTGTACACAGTCCCTGGTGATGGTGTACAGTCCCTGGTGATGGTGTACACAGTCCCTGGTGATGGTGTACACAGTCCCTGGTGGTGGTGTACACAGTCCCTGGTGATGGTGTACACAGTCCCTGGTGATGGTGTACAGTCCCTGGTGGTGGTGTACAGTCCCTGGTGGTGGTGTACACAGTCCCTGGTGATGGTGTACAGTCCCTGGTGATGGTGTACAGTCCCTGGTGATGGTGTACAGTCCCTGGTGGTGGTGTACAGTCCCTGGTGGTGGTGTACATAGTCCCTGGTGATGGTGTACAGTCCCTGGTGGTGGTGTACACAGTCCCTGGTGATGGTGTACAGTCCCTGGTGATGGTGTACAGTCCCTGGTGGTGGTGTACAGTCCCTGGTGGTGGTGTACAGTCCCTGGTGGTGGTGTACAGTCCCTGGTGATGGTGTACAGTCCCTGGTGTGGTGTACACAGTCCCTGGTGGTGGTGTACATTCCCTGGTGATGGTGTACAGTCCCTGGTGATGGTGTACAGTCCCTGGTGATGGTGTACAGTCCCTGGTGTGGTATACAGTCCCTGGTGATGGTGTACAGTCCTGTGGTGGTGTACAGTCCCTGGTGTGGTGTACAGTCCCTGGTGATGGTGTACATCTCCTGGTGATGGTGTACAGTCCCTGGTGGTGGTGTACAGTCCCTGGTGATGGTGTACAGTCCCTGGTGGTGGTGTACACAGTCCCTGGTGATGGTGTACAGTCCCTGGTGATGGTGTACACAGTCCCTGGTGATGGTGTACATTCCCTGGTGATGGTGTACAGTCCCTGGTGATGGTGTACAGTCCCTGGTGATGGTGCACAGTCCCTGGTGGTGGTGTACAGTCCTGGTGATGGTGTACAGTCCCTGGTGGTGGTGTACAGTCCCTGGTGGTGGTGTACAGTCCCGGTGATGGTGTACAGTCCCTGGTGATGGTGTACAGTCCCTGGTGATGGTGTACAGTCCCTGGTGATGGTGTACAGTCCCTGGTGGTGGTGTACACAGTCCCTGGTGATGGTGTACACAGTCCCTGGTGGTGGTGTACAGTCCCTGGTGGTGGTGTACACAGTCCCTGGTGATGGTGTACACAGTCCCTGTTGGTGGTGTACAGTCCCTGGTGATGGTGTACACAGTCCCTGGTTGTGGTGTACAGTCCCTGGTGGTGGTGTACAGTCCCTGGTGATGGTGTACAGTCCCTGGTGGTGGTGTACAGTCCCTGGTGATGGTGTACAGTCCCTGGTGATGGTGTACAGTCCCTGGTGATGGTGTACAGTCCCTGGTGATGGTGTACAGTCCCTGGTGATGGTGTACAGTCCCTGGTGATGGTGTACAGTCCCTGGTGTGGTGTACAGTCCCTGGGATGGTGTACAGTCCCTGGTGATGGTGTACAGTCCCTGGTGATGGTGTACAGTCCCTGGTGGTGGTGTACAGTCCCTGGTGATGGTGTACAGTCCCTGGTGATGGTGTACAGTCCCTGGTGATGGTGTACAGTCTCTGGTGGTGGTGTACACAGTCCCTGGTGATGGTGTACAGTCCCTGGTGATGGTGTACAGTCCCTGGTGATGGTGTACAGTCCCTGGTGATGGTGTACACAGTCCCTGGTGATGGTGTACACAGTCCCTGGTGATGGTGTACACCGTCCCTGGTGATGGTGTACACCGTCCCTGGTGATGGTGTACAGTCCCTGGTGGTAGTGTACAGTCCCTGGTGATGGTGTACAGTCCCTGGTGATGGTGTACACAGTCCCTGGTGATGGTGTACACAGTCCCTGGTGGTAAAGTCCCTGGTGGTGGTGGTGTAGTGTCCCTGCGATGGTGTACAGTCCCTTGTGATGGTGTACAGTCCCTTGTGATGGTGTACACAGTCCCTGGTGATGGTGTACAGTCCCTGGTGATGGTGTTCAGTCCATGGTGATGGTGTACAGTCCTGGTGATGGTGTACGGTCCCTGGTGATGGTGTACAGTCCCGGTGGTGGTGTACAGTCCCTGGTGATGGTGTACACTCCCTGGTGATGGTGTACACTCCCTGGTGATGGTGAATAGTCCCTGGTGGTGGTGTACATTCCCTGGTGATGGTGTACAATCCCTGGTGATGGTGTACAGTCCCTGGTGGTGGTGTACAGTCCCTGGTGGTGGTGTACTTCCTTGGTGATAGTGTACAGTCCCTGGTGATGGAGTACAGTCCCTGGNGTACACAGTCCCTGGTGGTGGTGTACAGTCCCTGGTGGTGGTGTACAGTCCCTGGTGGTGGTGGTGTACACAGTCCCTGGTGATGGTGTACACAGTCCCTGGTGATGGTGTACAGTCCCTGGTGATGGTGTACAGTCCCTGGTGATGGTGTACAGTCCCTGGTGATGGTGTACACAGTCCCTGGTGATGGTGTACACAGTCCCTGGTGATGGTGTACACAGTCCCTGGTGATGGTGTACAGTCCCTGGTGATAGTGTACAGTCCCTGGTGATGGTGTACAGTCCCTGGTGATGGTGTACACAGTTCCTGGTGATGGTGTACACAGTCCCTGGTGATGGTGTACACAGTCCCTGGTGATGGTGTACAGTCCCTGGTGATGGTGTACAGTCCCTGGTGATGGTGTACAGTCCCTGGTGATGGTGTACAGTCCCTGGTGATGGTGTACAGTTCCTGGTGATGGTGTACAGTCCCTGGTGATGGTGTACACAGTCCCTGGTGATGGTGTACACAGTCCCTGGTGATGGTGTACAGTCCCTGGTGATGGTGTACACAGTCCCTGGTGATGGTGTACAGTCCCTGGTGGTGGTGTACAGTCCCTGGTGATGGTGTACACAGTCCCTGGTGATGGTGTACACAGTCCCTGGTGTGGTGTACACAGTCCCTGGTGATGGTGTACACAGTCCCTGGTGATGGTGTACAGTCCCTGGTGGTGGTGTACACAGTCCCTGGTGATGGTGTACAGTCCCTGGTGGTGGTGTACACAGTCCCTGGTGGTGGTGTACAGTCCCTGGTAGTGGTGTACAGTCCCTGGTGATGGTGTACACAGTCCCTGGTGGTGGTGTACAGTCCCTGGTGATGGTGTACACAGTCCCTGGTGATGGTGTACAGTCCCTGGTGGTGGTGTACACAGTCCCTGGTGATGGTGTACAGTCCCTGGTGATGGTGTACAGTCCCTGGTGATGGTGTACAGTCCCTGGTGGTGGTGTACATCCCTGGTGATGGTGTACAGTCCCTGGTGATGGTGTACAGTCCCTGGTGATGGTGTACAGTCCCTGGTGATGGTGTACACAGTCCCTGGTGATGGTGTACACAGTCCCTGGTGGTGGTGTACAGTCCCTGGTGATGGTGTACAGTCCCTGGTGGTGGTGTACAGTCCCTGGTGGTGGTGTACAGTCCCTGGTGATGGTGTACAGTCCCTGGTGATGGTGTACAGTCCCTGGTGATGGTGTACAGTCCCTGGTGATGGTGTACACAGTCCCTGGTGGTGGTGTACAGTCCCTGGTGATGGTGTACAGTCCCTGGTGGTGGTGTACACAGTCCCTGGTGATGGTGTACAGTCCCTGGTGGTGGTGTACAGTCCCTGGTGATGGTGTACACAGTCCCTGGTGATGGTGTACAGTCCCTGGTGATGGTGTACAGTCCCTGGTGATGGTGTACAGTCCCTGGTGATGGTGTACAGTCCCTGGTGATGGTGTACAGTCCCTGGTGATGGTGTACACAGTCCCTGGTGGTGGTGTACAGTCCCTGGTGATGGTGTACAGTCCCTGGTGGTGGTGTACACAGTCCCTGGTGATGGTGTACACAGTCCCTGGTGGTGGTGTACAGTCCCTGGTGGTGGTGTACACAGTCCCTGGTGATGGTGTACACAGTCCCTGGTGATGGTGTACAGTCCCTGGTGGTGGTGTACACAGTCCCTGGTGATGGTGTACAGTCCCTGGTGGTGGTGTACACAGTCCCTGGTGGTGGTGTACAGTCCCTGGTGGTGGTGTACACAGTCCCTGGTGATGGTGTACACAGTCCCTGGTGATGGTGTACAGTCCCTGGTGGTGGTGTACACAGTCCCTGGTGGTGGTGTACAGTCCCTGGTGATGGTGTACACAGTCCCTGGTGATGGTGTACATAGTCCCTGGTGGTGGTGTACACAGTCCCTGGTGATGGTGTACACAGTCCCTGGTGATGGTGTACAGTCCCTGGTGGTGGTGTACACAGTCCCTGGTGGTGTACATAGTCCCTGGTGATGGTGTACACAGTCCCTGGTGATGGTGTACACAGTCCCTGGTGATGGTGTACAGTCCCTGGTGATGGTGTACACAATCCCTGGTGATGGTGTACAGTCCCTGATGGTGGTGTACACAGTCCCTGGTGATGGTGTACAGTCCCTGGTGGTGGTGTACATAGTCCCTGGTGATGGTGTACACAGTCCCTGGTGGTGGTGTACAGTCCCTGGTGGTGGTGTACATAGTCCCTGGTGATGGTGTACACAGTCCCTGGTGATGGTGTACACAGTCCCTGGTGATGGTGTACAGTTCCTGGTGATGGTGTACACAGTCCCTGGTGATGGTGTACAGTCCCTGATGGTGGTGTACACAGTCCCTGGTGGTGGTGTACAGTCCCAGGTGGTGGTGTACAGTCCCTGGTGATGGTGTACACAGTCCCTGGTGATGGTGTACACAGTCCCTGGTGATGGTGTACAGTTCCTTAGTGATGGTGTACACAGTCCCTGGTGATGGTGTACAGTCCCTGATGGTGGTGTACACAGTCCCTGGTGGTGGTGTACATTCCCTGGTGATGGTGTACAGTCCCTGGTGATGGTGTACAGTTCCTGGTGATGGTGTACAGTCCCTGTTGATGGTGTACAGTCCCTGGTGTTGGTGTACAGTCCCTGGTGATGGTGTACAGTCCCTGGTGATGGTGTACAGTCCCTGGTGGTGGTGTACAGTCCCTGGTGATGGTGTACAGTCCCTGGTGGTGGTGTACAGTCCCTGGTGGTGGTGTACAGTCCCTGGTGATGGTGTACAGTCCCTGGTGATGGTGTACAGTCCCTGGTGGTGGTGTACAGTCCCTGGTGATGGTGTACAGTCCCTGGTGATGGTGTACAGTCCCTGGTGGTGGTGTACAGTCCCTGGTGGTGGTGTACAGTCCCTGGTGATGGTGTACAGTCCCTGGTGATGGTGTACAGTCCCTGGTGATGGTGTACAGTCCCTGGTGGTGGTGTACAGTCCCTGGTGATGGTGTACAGTCCCTGGTGATGGTGTACAGTCCCTGGTGATGGTGTACAGTCCCTGGTGATGGTGTACAGTCCCTGGTGGTGGTGTACAGTCCCTGGTGATGGTGTACAGTCCCTGGTGGTGGTGTACAGTCCCTGGTGGTGGTGTACAGTCCCTGGTGATGGTGTACAGTCCCTGGTGGTGGTGTGTACAGTCCCTGGTGATGGTGTACAGTCCCTGGTGGTGGTGTACAGTCCCTGGTGGTGGTGTACAGTCCCTGGTGATGGTGTACAGTCCCTGGTGATGGTGTACAGTCCCTGGTGGTGGTGTACAGTCCCTGGTGATGGTGTACAGTCCCTGGTGGTGGTGTACAGTCCCTGGTGATGGTGTACAGTCCCTGGTGATGGTGTACAGTCCCTGGTGATGGTGTACAGTCCCTGGTGGTGGTGTGTACAGTCCCTGGTGATGGTGTACAGTCCCTGGTGGTGGTGTACAGTCCCTGGTGATGGTGTACAGTCCCTGGTGATGGTGTACAGTCCCTGGTGATGGTGTACAGTCCCTGGTGGTGGTGTGTACAGTCCCTGGTGATGGTGTACAGTCCCTGGTGGTGGTGTACAGTCCCTGGTGATGGTGTACAGTCCCTGGTGGTGGTGTACAGTCCCTGGTGATGGTGTACACAGTCCCTGGTGGTGGTGTACAGTCCCTGGTGATGGTGTACACAGTCCCTGGTGATGGTGTACAGTCCCTGGTGGTGGTGTACAGTCCCTGGTGGTGGTGTACACAGTCCCTGGTGATGGTGTACACAGTCCCTGGTGATGGTGTACACAGTCCCTGGTGGTGGTGTACAGTCCCTGGTGGTGGTGTACAGTCCCTGGTGGTGATGGTGTACAGTCCCTGGTGATGGTGTACAGTCCCTGGTGATGGTGTACACAGTCCCTGGTGATGGTGTACACAGTCCCTGGTGGGGGTGTACAGTCCCTGGTGATGGTGTACAGTCCCTGGTGATGGTGTACACAGTCCCTGGTGATGGTGTACAGTCCCTGGTGATGGTGTACACAGTCCCTGGTGGTGGTGTACAGTCCCTGGTGATGGTGTACAGTCCCTGGTGATGGTGTACAGTCCCTGGTGATGGTGTACACAGTCCCTGGTGATGGTGTACAGTCCCTGGTGATGGTGTACAGTCCCTGGTGATGGTGTACAGTCCCTGGTGATGGTGTACAGTCCCTGGTGATGGTGTACAGTCCCTGGTGATGGTGTACACAGTCCCTGGTGATGGTGTACACAGTCCCTGGTGATGGTGTACACAGTCCCTGGTGGTGGTGTACACAGTCCCTGG
>WNGS01024174.1:4776-20198 GCA_020271785.1 Procambarus virginalis | reverse complement strand
GTATTATGATCTCACCGTAGCTTCAGAGGCCTCAACACATCGACCACACATTACAGGGACAAAAAGTAACGCGCTCGGCCTCGCAAAGTTCCGCGAACATTTTCTTTTCCTTCTGTCTTCGCCAAAATTATGCAGATTGCGCGTAAGTTAGCAAATTTATGTCCCGTCAATTTCAGGAACCCAAATCCATTTTGCGGACAAGGCGCTGACCGATAGCTAATACGTGCATGGGGGAGGGCGAGGCAGAGGGAAGGAGAGGGGGGCGACAGGCAATAAGAAGGGAGAGGTTGGCGAGGCAAGAGGGAAGGAGAAAACAAGAGAAAAAAAAGAAGGGGAGGAGAGGGGGGCGAAGGTCACAAGAGGGAAGGAGAAGGGTGGGGGCGAGTCAAGTGGGGATAGGGATAGTGGGCGAGGCGAAGAGGGCTCTCTCTCTCTCTCTCTCCCCCATCCAGCACTTGCCTAGTGTCTCCTGCAGCCACATATTCATGCCAGTTGAACCTCCAATGATAGAGTCATCTTGCTTTCAATCTCAACTTGAAGGGAAGGTGGGAAGGGAGGAGGAGAGGGCGGGTGAAGGGCGAACTTGACCTTCTCTGCCTGTTTCTCGACAAAGACATTTCCATTCGTTATTTCTGTAGTGATCTAAAGTGAGTGTGTCATGACCTCTCCAATGGGTCATTGGGAGGTCATGACTAGTACTCTCTATGGCGTTGTTCCTTGTGGTCAGCCCCTTCTAAAGTCTCCACCACACTACACACACCCCTATTCCCTCTCTCTAGCCACCCAACCCTATTCCTCTCTCTCGTAACTACACACCCTATTCCTCTCTCTCGTAACTACACACCCTATTCCTCTCTCTCGTAGCTATACACTCTATTCCTCTCTCTCGTAGCCACACACCCTATTTCCTTCCCTGGTTGCCACAGAGCTAATTTCCATCCGTACTTATCCTATTTCCAATTTCGACCTCTACTTGTGTTCACGAGTCTACAGGACGTCTGATAGTTGGGCCAGAGTTGGAGGCCAGCAACTGAGGCCCAACCTTACCCAAATGTGTTGGGGAAATGGACATAGGATAGTCGAGATAGGCCTAAGTTAATGATTTAAGAAATATTAGTCATTCACACCCGTCATCCCAGTCTTGTGGGTTCGATGCCGGTCAAATGTGAAATATTGGTTGAGTTTTCCGTAGAGTTTTTTTCTGTCAGAATTTTTTTTGCCTTGAACATACAGCTGTTCCATGCTGCCTAATATTATATTTTATTAATGGGATACGTCTTGAGAGGTTGGGGGAGGGGGGGTGGGGGAAATTGGGGGGGGGAGATATTAATTGTAATTCAAGAAAAAAACGGGTCGAGAAAACTCTGTGTACCAGTTTTGCAACAATGATCATCATCATCTTCTTCATGATGATCATTGCAATTCTGGGGAAAAAAAAACTTACAGATAGACTCTACTAAATTCTTATTTAGAAACCTCAAAAGCTTTCAAAAAAGTTATACCTGGCACCCCAGGTTGAGGCAGAGGCAGCATGGGGCGGGCCCAGAGCTAGAGGAATGTGCAATAGAGCCAGCAGGCCCAAGAGAGGAATGTATAATAGAGCCAATGAAGAGTTGAGGCGTCCAAAGCAGCTCTACTCATCAGTGCAACACTGTATGAACATCAGAGGTCAATGACTGTTCAACATCCTCCCAGCAAGTATAGGAAATATTGCCGGAACAAAAGTCTTCATGTCAAAACTGGACAGTTTTCTGGCAGAAGTGTTGGACCAACCAGGCTGTAGTGGGCCTGCGGGCCGCTCCAAGCCTGCAGGACCAAGCTCCCACAAGCTGGTCTTCTACTCCCCAAGGCCAGGCTTAGGGCCAGGCTTGGGGCCAGGCTTGGGGCCCAGGCTTGGGGCCAGGCTTGGGGCCAGGCTTGGGGCCAGGCTTGGGGCCAGGCTTGGGGCCAGGCTTGGGGCCAGGCTTGGGGAGTACAAGACCACACCAGAACCCCCAAGCCAGGTACAGGCTTAACAGGGTTGGGCTGAGTACACTCGGACCCGAACAAACGAAATAAGAAGAGCCCAAAACCTGTATATGTTATAAATGGGGTTATATGTTAATATGGGATATATATAAATATATAAATATAATCACCCAGGACTGTGTGGAAATATTCTAAGTACACGTAAATGTTCCAATAGTTGAATTAGTTTTCCACCTAGAGTTTATAACAGGAAAATAAACAAGAAAGAATGTTTTAACGGAGACTGCGCAGCTTCTCGCGCAGAGGAACCAGGCGAATAAAACCAAAATCTCGCCGCGATGAAAAGAGCCACAACTGGACACACCAGGGAGACCCTTTACAAGAGGAAGACAAATCCTTAAAGACGTGAACACTACCAACAACTCAGTTCAATGCCAGACGGAACACCGACAATGTGACAACCGTAGCTGAACCATAACCCTATGTTAAATGCCCAGTACTTCCACATACACCATAACGTCATTCGTATTCCCCAACATTCACGGTTTAAAGACATACAAGTCATACAATGTCCACTTTACTGGCCTTCTAAATGTGGCAAATACAGTGTTTGCCGCCCAACGGAACCCCACACATGGACTATTATGGCTGTGTCAGGAAACACAGGCTACAGGCTGGGGTCAGCCCTCAGATGTGACAGGAAACACAGGCTACAGGCTGGGGGTCAGCCCTCAGATGTGACAGGAAACACAGGCTACAGGCTGGGGGTCAACCCTCAGATGTGACAGGAAACACAGGCTACAGGCTGGGGTCAGCCCTCAGATGTGACAGGAAACACAGGCTACAGGCTGGGGTCAGCCCTCAGATGTGACAGGAAACACAGGCTACAGGCTGGGGGTCAGCCCTCAGATGTGACAGGAAACACAGGCTACAGGCTGGGGTGAGCCTGTACACCAAAGACACACTCATCTCCACCAAGCTGCTACACACCACAACTCCAGATATTTTGAACTAGTTTCAGTTAATGTTAATAATTCATTAACGCCAGCACCATGAAGTTATCATATGGAACAGGTACCTGGTACATGGGATGGAGAAGACATCAGAAAATTCAATTTAAACAAACAGACTAACAGAGAACTAATAAGCCAACACTTCACAGAAAGTGACCATGGGAAAAACAGTTAGAAAATACAAACCTAAATCAATTCTTACATAAAAAAATAGGTTCAATGCCTCTAGAAATACACTTGAGCTACATATCACTTATAAAAATATACAAATTGGAAAGTGAGCGGCGTTCCCTTTATAAGTGAAACACAAATCACAAACTCAACTGCTCTATCCGAAGAACGACCAACAACGACTGTGTAGAGAAGCAAACTATATCGTGGCAAAGAGCAAGAGACCTTCACTGAAAGAGAGGAATCGGAAACATTTTCCCCCTATGCAAATACTAAAACCAAAACTGCATCCAGCATTGAACTCTTATACAAGGGAGACGCGAACTTTAACACATGACAACAGAGAAGTGAGTGAAATACTGAAGCTTTAGTACGATTCCATTTTCAGTGAGCCCTTAAGTAAACTGGAAATAGATAAACCAAATAAATTCTTCATAAAATGTAATATCAACATCAAATCGTGTATCACATGTTACTCTAACCAAACTTTGAAATTGTCACAGACAGCATAACTATACACTCTGAACCAGACCCTGAATACTGCAATTCAAGATTCCTCAAGAACTGATCAAACTATCACAGACCAGTTTGATAGAGACACAGACGGGGAGCCGGTCGGCCGAGCGGACAGCACGCTGGACTTGTGATCCTGTGGTCCTGGGTTCGATCCCAGGCGCTGGCGAGAAACAATGGGTAGAGTTTCTTTCACCCTATGCCCCTGTTACCTAGCAGTAAAATAGGTACCTGGGTGTTAGTCAGCTGTCACGGGCTGCTTCCTGGGGGTGGAGGCCTGGTCGAGGACCGGGCCGCGGGGACATTAAAAAGCCCCGAAATCATCTCAAGGTAACCTCAAGATAGACGCTTAACACTACTTGGAGACAGAGCCTAGATACTGGCGTTATCCTCCATCATACTTAAAACAGCGAAGATAACACCATTCAACACAGGAGGAAATAAAGCAGATCAAGACATTTTAGACCGATAACATTAACATCACTCATCATAAACTATTGTGAGAGAGTGCGCTAACAAGAACAATCACAAAACCCACAGAATCACAGCTCTACATAACCCTGGACAACACAGGTTCAGAACAGGATGTTCCTGCCTCACACTACTACTACACCACTATCACATGGCCTCACCTTCCACACAACACAAGCAAAACGCTGCTGTAACAGACACAGACTGTATATTTCTGTATGTTTGTATCGCAAACAGAGTGTAGACGGTTGGAACAAGTTAGGGGAGAAGGTGGTGGAGGCCAAGACCGTCAGTAGTTTCAAAGCGTTATATGACAAAGAGTGCTGGGAAGACGGGACACCACGAGCGTAGCTCTCATCCTGTAACTACACTTAGGTAATTACACTTAGGTAATTACAGACTTTGTTAAACCTTTCGACAAATGTGACCATGGTTGCAGGCCTGGTCGAGGACCGGGCCGCGGGGACACTAAAAGCCCCGAAATCATCATCTCAAGATGGTGTTATTGCACACAAAAGTTAACTACTGCATAAGGAGGGAGATGACTCTTCATGCAGATGATGAGTAACAATAACGTGGCTGAACAATTGATAACGAATCCACAACCCAAATTTAAGAAACGACGATATTTCTAGTCGCAATTAAGTCGTTTAATCACGACGTGAATTACACATCTTGATGTTGACCAGACCACACACTAGAAGGTGAAGGGACGACGACGTTTCGCTCCGTCCTGGACCATTCTCAAGTCGATTGTGACACAATCACATTCTCAATCGACTTGAGAATGGTCCAGGACGGACCGAAACGTCGTCGTCCCTTCACTTTCTAGTGTGTGGCCTGGTCAACATACTTCAGCCAAGCTATTGTGACTCCTCGCCTGCATACAGCTTAATAATGGTCCAGGACGGACCGAAACATGGATCTATATTTTCCTAATGAACAGAACCAAGAGGGAAATTGTCATCAAAGTAAAATCCAGATTATCCGCCATGAAAAAGGACAGTCCCCCCCCCCACCCCCCCGTCCAAGTGGTTGGGCCACCATTCCTTCCCACCGTCCCATCCCAAATCCTTATCCTAACCCTTTACAAGTGCTATATAGTCGTAATGGCTTGGCGCTTTCCCCTGATAGTTCCTTCCTTCCGCCCGCCCCCCCCCCCAAGGTACTGTGCTTCCTCCGGTACTTTTTCTCATTCTTATATCAGACATAGACAGACTTATTCTCATTCTTATATCAGACATAGACAGACTTATTCTCATTCTTATATCAGACATAGACATACTTATTCTCATTCTTATATCAGACATAGATAGACTTATTCTCATTCTTATATCAGACATAGACAGACTTATTCTCATTCTTATATCAGACATAGACAGACTTATTCTCATTCTTATATCAGACATAGACAGACTTATTCTCATTCTTATATCAGACATAGACAGACTTATTCTCATTCTTATATCAGACATAGACAGACTTATTCTCATTCTTATATCAGACATAGACAGACTTATTCTCATTCTTATATCAGACATAGACAGACTTATTCTCATTCTTATATCAGACATAGACAGACTTATTCTCATTCTTATATCAGACATAGACAGACTTATTCTCATTCTTATATCAGACATAGACAGACTTATTCTCATTCTTATATCAGACATAGACAGACTTACTCTCATTCTTATATGAGACATAGACACGGCCACAAACTATAGTACCATCTCATCCATTCCACATCAATGGAATGCTCCTTCAATGATAGTACTTTTACTAACTATTCGCTCAAAAAGTACCAATATGTAGCGATGGACCCGCAAAACGTTTACCATTTAATACATATAATTTTATAGACCCCGTAAAAAAATAAAGCTAAAAATCAAACTTTGACCTTCATAGGTCTAGCATAGCACATATGTATATATTAGGCCTAGGATTGTTAGGAAATGTTAGGTTAGGTTCAACATTAATTTTGCAGCTAAAAAAAATAATCCCATTTGGGCCAATTCAGTGATGCAAACGTCAACTTTCTGGCGGTCCATCACTACACATCGGCAAAGTTCAACCCAATATTTACCTTAAGTACCATAATTTAAGGATTATGGATTAAATCCTTTGCAAATTACACAATCCTGGTCAAGGACCGGGCCGCGAGGACGCTAAGCCCCGAAAATATCATAACACCTCAAAAATTTGTTTAAGATATACAATATAGGGACACAGCAACCTCCAAATTAATGAAACTGAGGCCATTCAATGGAACTATTCGTATCTACCTTCAGTTATAACAAATAATGTATTAAGATTTCCACAATGTTGTTGTTGTTAAAGATTTGCTACCTGGAACAAGAAGTTCCAAGCAGCACGGCTATGGTGAGCCCGTAATAGATTTTTTTGTTATTTCCACATGAAAATAACATGCTTAATGAAGATAAACTCCAGCTCTTGGGCTACGGGAAAAAGGAATATCTAAAAGGATACATGTATAATGCTAATATATATATATAATGCTGTATAATAATGCTAATATAATGTATAATGCTGTATAATGACGGGGAATATCTTAAAGGATACTTGTACAATGCAGTCAAGTAATATTTCAGAACGAAAAATCATGTAAAGGATCTGGGAGTAACCATGTCGGTAGTACAGCAAGTGTTGCAACTGCAAGAAGCATGACAGGGTTGCAGAGCAAGGACCTTCCAAACAAGAGACCCCATACCAATGACCATACTTTTTAAGACACTAAGTGCTATCTAGAGCAGAATGTTGTTACACACACACACTAACAACCCATTTACAGCTGGAGAAATTGCTGACCAGGAGGATGAATGAACAATATTTACTGCTTCAAGCAACGGGCTCACCATAGCCCGTGCTGCTTGGAAACTCTTTTAGTTTAAGGTAGCAAATCTTAAACAACACAACAACAACACTCGATAGAACATCTAAATTATTGGAATCGATAAAATCTTTTATCTATATTGTGTACAGTACAGAAAGGAAGAGAGACGTTATAATTACATTGGGAAATATTAGAGGGACTGATCCCAAACCTGCACACGAAAATATCATCTCATGAGACCAGGAGACATGGCAGGATGTGCAGATACCCTCGATGACATGCGGAGGTGCAAAGGTACGCTGAGAGAGAAACTATCATCACTGAGCCTTACCTAGGGAGGGTATCGAGAGCTCTATTACTCCTCCAAACCCAGCCTGAGGCCAGGCTCGACTTGGGGGTAACTTGGTCCAACAGGCTGTTGCTTGCTGGAGCGGCCCACATGACCACATTTCCACTACAGCTGGTTGGTCCTGCACTTCTTGCAAAACTTATCTAAGTGGCTCTTGAAGTGGCTACATGATGCTTTCCTTCAATGATTGTGTCTGTGTCTTGTACCCTGTGTCCTGTACCCTGTGTCCTGTACCCTGTGTTCCTGTACCCTGTGGTGTCCTGTACCCTGTGTCCTGTACCCTGTGTCCTGTACCCTGTGTCCTGTACCCTGTGTCCTGTACCCTGTGTCCTGTACCCTGTGTCCTGTACCCTGTGTCCGTACACCTGTGTCCTGTACCCTGTGTCCTGTACCCTGTGTCCGTACCCTGTGTCCTGTACCCTGTGTCCTGTACCCTGTGTCCTGTACCCTGTGTCCTGTACCCTGTGTCCTGTACCCTGTGTCCTGTACCCTGTGTCCTGTACCTGTGTCCTGTACCCTGTGTTCCTGTACCCTGTGTCCTGTACCCTGTGTCCTGTACCCTGTGTCCTGTACCTGTGTCCTGTACCCTGTGTCCTGTACCCTGTGTCCTGTACCTGTGTCCTGTACCCGTGTGTCTGTAACCTGTGTCCTTACCCTGTGTCCTGTACCCTGTGTCCTGTACCCTGTGTCCTGTACCCGTGGCCTGTACCCTGTGTCCTGTACCCTGTGTCCTGTACCCTGTGTCGTGTACCCTGTGTCCTGTACCTTCCTGTAATGTACCCTGTGTCCTGTACCCTGTGTCCTGTACCCTGTGTCGTGTACCCTGTGTCCGTACCCTGTGTCGTGTACCCTGTGTCTGTACCCTGTGTCTGTAACCCTGTGTCCTGTACCCTGTGTCTGTACCCTGTGTCCTGTACCCTGTGTCGTGTACCCTGTGTCCTGTACCCTGTGTCTGTACCCTGTGTCCTGTACCCTGTGTCCTGTACCCTGTGTCGTGTACCCTGTGTCCTGTACCCTGTGTCNTGTTTGCCTGCTTGCCTGCCTGCCTGTCTGCCTCTCTGCCTGCTTGCCAGCCTGCCTGCTTGCCTGCCTGCTGTCTGCCTGCCTGCCTGCCCGCCCTGCTTGCCTGCCTGCCTGCCTCTCTGACTGCCTGCCTGCTTGCCTGCCTGCCTGCTTGCCTGCCTGCCTGCCTGCCGGCCTGCCTGCTTGCCTGCCCGCCTGTCTCCCTGCCTGCCTGCCTGCCTGCCTTCCTGCCCTGCCTGCCTGCTTGCCTGCTGCCTGCCTGCCTGCCTGCCTGCCTGACTGCCTGCCTGCTTGCCTGCCTGCCTGCCTGCTTGCCTGCCTGCTTGCCTGCCTGCCTGCCTGCTTGCCTGCCTGCTTGCCTGCTTGCCTGCCTGCCTGCCTCTCTGCCTGCCTGCCTGTTGCCTGCCTGCCTGCTCTCTGCCTGCCTGCCTGTCCCTCTCTGCCTGCCTGCCTGCCTCTCTGCCTGCTTGCCTGCCTGCCTGCTTGCCTGCCTGCTTGTCTGCCTGCTTGCCTGCCTGCCTGCTTGCCTGCCTGCCTGCTTGCCTGCCTGCCTGCCTGCCTGCCTGCCTCCCTGCCTGCTTGCCTGCCTGCCTGCCTGCTTGCCTGCCTGCCTGCTGCCTGCTGCCTGCTTGCCTGCCTGCTTGCCTGCCTGTCTGCCTTGCCTGCCTGCCTGCCTGCCCGCCTGCCTGCCTGCTTGCCTGCCTGTCTGCCTATCTGCCTGCCTGCCTGCCTGCCTGCCTGCCTGCTTGCCTGCCTGCCTTCTGCTGCTTGCCTGCCTGCCTGCCTGCCTACCTGCCTGCCTGTCTGCCTGCTTGCCTGCCTGCCTGTCTGCCTGCTTGCCTGCCTGCCTGCCTTTAAGCTTGCCTGCTGCCTGCCTGCCTGCCTGCTTGCCTGCCTGCCTGTCCCTGCCTGCTTGCCTGCCTGCCTGCCTGCCTGCCTGCCTGCCTACCTGCTTGCCTGCCTGCTTGCCTGCCTGCCTGCCCTGCTTGCCTGCCTGCCTGCCTGCCTCCCTGCCTGCCTGCCTCCCTGCCTGCCTGCCTCCCTGCTGCCTGCCCCCTGCCTGCCTGCCTGCCTGCCTGCCTGCCTGCCTGCCCGCCCGCCTGCCTGCCTGCCTCCCTGCCCGCCTGCCTCCCTGCCCGCTTGCCTCCCTGCCTCCCTGCCCGCCTGCCTCCTGTCTCCCTGCCTGCCTGCCTGCCTGCCTGCCTACCTGCTTGCCTCCCTGCCTGCCTGCCTGTCCCCCTGCCTGCCTGCCTGCCTGCCTGCCTGTCTGCCTGCCCCTGCCTGCTTGCCTGCTTGTCTGCCTGCCTGCCTGCCTGCCTGCTTGCCTGCTTGTCTGCCTGCCTGTCTGCCTGCCTGCCTGCCTGCTTGCCTCCCTGCCTGCCTGCCTTCCTGCCTGCCTGCCTGCCTGCCTGCCTGCCTGCCTGCTTTGCCTGTCTGCCTGCCTGCCTGCCTGCCTGCCTGCCCTCCCTGCCTGCCTGCCTGCCTCCCTGCCTGCCTGCTTGCCTGCCTGCCTGTTTGCCTGCCTGCCTACCTCCCTGCCTGCCTGCCTGCCTGCCTGCCTGCCTGCCTGCCTGCCTGCTTGCCTGCCTGCCTGCTTGCCTGTCTGCGCCTGCCTGCCTGCCTGCCTCCCTGCCTGTCTGTCTGCCTGTCTGTCTGCCTGCTTGCCTGCCTGCCTGCCTGCCTGCCTGTTTCCCTGCTGCCTGCCTGCCTGCCTGCCTGCCTCCCTGCCCGCCTGCCTGCCTGTCTCCCTGCCTGCCTGCCTGCCTGCCTGCCTGCTGGCCTGCCTGCCTGCTGGCCTGCCTGCCTCCCTGCCTGCATGCCTCCCTGCCTGCCTGCCTCCCTGCCCGCCTGCCTGCCTGCCTGCCTGCCCGCCTCCCTGCCTGCCTGCCTCCCTGCCTGCCTGCCTCCCTGCCTGCCTGCCTGCCTGCCTCCCTGCCTGCCTGCCTGCCTGCCTGCCTGCTTGCCTGCCTGCCTGCCTGCCTGCCTGCCTGCCTGCCTGCCTGCCTGCCTGCCTCCCCCTGCCTGCCTGCCTGCCTGCCTGCCTGCCTCCCTGCCTCCCTGCCTGCCTGCCTCCCTGCCCGCCTGCCTGCCTGCCTGCCTGCCTGCCTGCCTGCCTGCCTCCCTGCCTGCCTGCCTGCCTGCCTCCCTGCCTGCCTGCCTCCCTGCCTGCCTGCTTGCCTGCCTCCCTGCCCGCCTGCCTCCCTCCCTGCCTGCCTGCCTGCCTCCCTGCCTGCCTGCCTGCCTGCCTGCTTGCCTCCCTGCCTGCCTGCCTGTCTCCCTGCCTGCCTGCCTGCCTGCCTGTCTGCCTGCCTGCCTGCCTGCCTGCTTGCCTGCTTGTCTGCCTGCCTGCCTGCCTGCTTGCCTGCCTGCCTGCCTGCTTGCCTGCCTGCCTGTCTGCCTGCCTGCCTGCCTGCCTGCCTGCCTGCTTGCCTCCCTGCCTGCCTGCCTGCCTGCTTGCCTGCTTGTCTGTCTGCATGCCTGCCTGCCTGCTTGCCTGACTGCTTGCCTGCTTGCCTGACTGCTTGCCTGCTTGCTTGCCTGCCTGCCTGCTTGCTTGCCTGCCTGCTTGCTTGCCTGCCTGCCTGCTTGCCTGCTTGCCTGCCTGCCTGCCTTCCTGCTTGCCTGCCTGCTTGCCTGCCTGCCTGCTAGCCTGCCTGCCTGCCTGCCTGCCTGCCTGCCTCTCTGCCTGCCTGCCTGTTTGCCTGCCTGTCTGCCTCTCTGCCTGCCTGCCTGCCTGGCTGCCTGCCTGCCTGCTTGTCTGCCTGCTTGCCTGCCTGCCTGCTTGCCTGCCTGCTTGTCTGCCAGCTTGCCTGCCTGCCTGCCTGCCTGCCTGCCTCTCTGACTGCTTGCCAGCCTGCCTGCCTGCCTGCCTGCCTCTCTGACTGCTGCCAGCCTGCCTGCCTGCCTGCCTGCTTGTTTGCCTGCTTGCCTGCCTGCCTCTCTGCATGCTTGCCAGCCTGCCTGCTTGCCTGCCTGCTTGTCTGCCTGCTTGCCTGCCTGCCTCTCTGACTGCCTGCCTGCTTGCCTGCCTGCCTGCTTGCCTGCCTGCCTGCCGGCCTGCCTGCTTGCCTGCCTGCCTGCCTGCCTGCCTGCCTGCCTGCCTGCCTGCCTGCTTGCCTGCCTGCCTGCTTGCCTACCTGCCTGCCTGCTTGCCTGCTTGCCTGCTTGCCTGCTTGCCTGCTTGCCTGCCTGCCTGCCTCTCTGCCTGCCTGCCTGTTTGCCTGCCTGCCTGCCTCTCTGCCTGCCTGCCTGTCTCTCTGCCTGCCTGCCTGCCTGCCTGCCTGCCTGCCTGCCTGCCTGCCTGCCTGCCTCTGCCTGCCTGCCAGCCTGCCTGCTTGCCTGCCTGCTGTCTGCCTGCTTGCCTGCCTTCCTGCTTGCCTGCCTGCCTGCTTGCCTGCCTGCCTGCTTGCCTGCCTGCCTGCCTGCCTGCCTGCTTGTCTGCCTGCCCGCCTGCCTGCCTGCCTGCCTGCCTCCCTGCCTGCCTGCCTCCCTGCCTGCCTGCTTGCCTGCCTGCCTGCTTGCCTGCCTGCCTGCCTACCTCCCTGCCTGCCTGCCTGCCTGCCTCCCTGCCTGCCTGCCTGCTTGCCTGCCTGCCTGCTTGCCTGTCTGCATGCCTGCCTGCCTGCCTGCCTCCCTGCCTGTCTGCCTGCTTGCCTCCCTGTCTGCCTCCCTGCCTGCCCGCCTGCCTGCCTGTCTGCCTGCCTCCCTGCCTGCCTGCCTGCCTGCCTCCCTGCCTGCCTGCCTGCCTCCCTGTCTGCCTGCCTCCCTGCCGCCTGCCTGCCTGCCTGCCTGCCTGCCTGCCTGCCTGCCTGCCTGCCTGTCTTCCTGCCTGCCTGCCTGCCTGCCTGCCTGCCTGCTTGCCTGCCTGCCTGCCTGCCTGCCTGTTTCCCTGCCTGCCTGCCTGCCTGCCTGCCTGCCTGCCTGCCTGCCTGCCTGCCTGCCTGCCTGCCTGTTTCCCTGCCTGCCTGCCTGCCTGCCTGCCTGTTTCCCTGCCTGCCTGCCTCCCTGCCTGCCTGCCTGCCTGCCTGCCTGCCTGCCTGCCTGCCCGCCTGCCTGCCTGTCTCCCTGCCTGCCTGCCTGCCTGCCTCCCTGCCTGCCTGCCTGCCTGCCTGCCTGCCTGCCTGCTGCCTCCTGCCCGCCTGCCTGCCTGTCTCCCTGCCTGCCTGCCTGCCTGCCTCCCTGCCTGCCTGCTGGCCTGCCTGCCTCCCTGCCTGCCTGCCTGCCTGCCTGCCTGCCTGCCTCCCTGCCCGCCTGCCTGCCTGCCTGCCTGCTTGTCTGCCTGCTTGCCTGCCTGCCTGCTTGCCTGCCTGCCTGCCTGCCTGCCTGCTTGCCTGCCTGCCTGCCTGCCTGCTTGCCTGCCTGCCTGCCTGTCTGCCTGCTTGCCTGCCTGCTTGCCTGCCTGTCTGCTTGCCTGCCTGCCTGCCCGCCTGCCTGCCTGCTTGCCTGCCTGTCTGCCTATCTGCCTGCCTGCCTGCCTGCCTGCCTGCCTGCCTGCCTGCTTGCCTGCCTGTCTGCCTGCATGCTTGCCTGCCTGCCTGCCTGCCTGCCTACCTGCCTGCCTGTCTGCCTGCTTGCCTGCCTGCCTGCCTGCCTGTCTGCCTGCCTGCCTGCCTTTCTGCTTGCCTGCTTACCTGCCTGCCTGCCTGCTTGCCTGCCTGCCTGCCTGCCTGCTTGCCTGCCTGCCTGCCTGTCTGCCTGCTTGCCTGCCTGCCTTCTTGCCTGCCTGCCTGCCTACCTGCTTGCCTGCCTGCTTGCCTGACTGCCTGCCTGCCTGCCTGCTTGCCTGCCTGCCTGCTTGCCTGCCTGCCTGCCTGCCTACCTGCTTGCCTTCCTGCCTGCCTGTCTGCCTGCTTGCCTGCCTGCCTGCCTGCTTGCCTGCCTGCCTGCCTGCCTGTCTGCTTGTCTGCTTGCCTGCCTGCCTGCCTGCCCGCCCGCCTGCCTGCCTGCTTGCCTGCCTGTCTGCCTATCTGCCTGCCTGCCAGCTTGCCTGCCTGCCTGCCTGCCTGCCTGCCTACCTGCCTGCCTGCCTGCCTGCCTGCCTGCCTGCCTACCTGCTTGCCTGCATGCCTGCCTGCCTGCCTGCCTGTCTGCTTGCCTGCCTGCCTGCCTGCCTGCCTGTCTGCTTGCCTGTCTGTCTGCTTGCCTGCCTGCCTGCCTGCCTGCCTGTCTGCTTGCCTGCCTGCCTGCCTGCCTGCCTGCCTGCCTGTCTGCTTGCCTGCCTGCCTGCCTGCCTCCCTCTACCTGGAACATACCTGGAGAGGGTTCAGGGAGTTCTACTCCCCGAGCCCGGCTTTAGGCCAGGCTTGACTAGTGATAACTTGGTCCAACAGACTGTTGCTTGCAGCGGCCCGCAGGCCCACTTATCCACTACAGTCTGGTCGGTCCGGCACTTCTTGCGGGAACTTGTCCAAGTGCTTCTTGAAGACATCCACCTTTGTTCCAGCAATATTTCTAATGCTTGCTGGGAGGGTGTTGAACAGCCGTGGACCTCTGATGTTCAGTGTTCTCTGATTGTGCCTATGGCACCTCTACTCCTCACTGGACCTCTGATGTTCAGTGTTCTCTGATTGTGCCTATGGCACCTCTACTCCTCACTGGACCTCTGATGTTCAGTGTTCTCTGATTGTGCCTATGGCACCTCTACTCCTCACTGGACCTCTGATGTTCAGTGTTCTCTGATTGTGCCTATGGCACCTCTACTTCTCACTGGTTCTATTCTGCATTTCCTTCCGTATCTTTCGCTCCAGTATGTTGTTATTCTACTGTGCAAATTTGGGACCTGGCCCTCCAGTATCTTCCATGTATATATTATTTGATATCTCTCTCGTCTCCTTTCCAGAGAGAACATTTTGAGAGCTTTGAGACGGTCCCAATAATTTAGATGTTTTATCGTGTCTATGCGTGCCGTATATGTTCTCTGTATTGCCTCTAATTCAGAGATCTCTCCCGCTCTGAAAGGGAAGTGAGTACTGAGCAATACTCAAGACGGGACAGCACCAGTGATGTAAATAGTATTAACATTGCTGTGGTGTCTCTGGATGTGAACGTTCTCATAATCCATCCTATCATTGTCCGCCGCCGCCGCCGCCGCTATATTTGCTCGGTTATGTTCACTAAATGTCAGGTCGCCAGACATCATAGTTCCCAGATCTTTTACATGATGCTGTCCTTCTGTGATTGTGTCTGATTGTGTCCTGTACCTTGTGTCCTGTACCCTGTGTCCTGTACACTGTGTCTTGTACCCTGTGTCGTGTACCCTGTGTCCTGTACCCTGTGTCGTGTACCCTGTGTCCTGTACCCTGTGTCCTGTACCCTGTGCCCTGTACTCTGTGTCTTGTACCCTGTGTCCTGTACCCTGTGTCCTGTACCCTGTGTCCTGTACCCTGTGTCCTGTACCCTGTGTCCTGTACCCTGTGTCCTGTACCCTGTGCCCTGTACCCTGTGTCCTGTACCCCGCGTCCTGTACCCTGTGTCCTGTACCCTGTGTCCTGTACCCTGTGTCCTGTACCCTGTGTCCTGTACCCTGTGTCCTGTACCCTGTGTCCTGTACCCTGTGTCCTGTACCCTGTGTCCTTTACCCTGTGTCCTGTACCCTGTGTCCTGTACCCTGTGTCCTGTACCCTGTGTCCTGTACCATGTGTCCTGTACCCTGTGTCCTGTACCCTGTGTCCTGTACCCTGTGTCCTGTACCCTGTGTCCTGTACCCTGTGTCCTGTACCCTGTGTCCTGTACCCTGTGTCCTGTACCCTGTGTCCTGTACCATGTGTCCTGTACCCTGTGTCCTGTACCCTGTGTCCTGTACCCTGTGTCCTGTACCCTGTGTCCTGTACCATGTGTCCTGTACCCTGTGTCCTGTACCCTGTGGTTCGTTTAACTTCCTCGTTTACTCCACACCTCAGTACCTGGAACTTGTCACCGTTAAACATTATGTTATTGTCAGTTGCCCTGTCGAAGACTTTATATCGGATTGTAATTTTTCAGTGTCTTCTACAGAGGAAATTTTGAAGATGATTTTTGAATTATCAGCAAAGGATTTGAGTAATATTTTTGTCTAAATCCT
>WNGS01024172.1:0-10266 GCA_020271785.1 Procambarus virginalis | reverse complement strand
AATAATACACAGTATATAAATAATCAGTCACAGCTTCCCCAAGAACTTTAAACTTGATTAACTTATTTTCTTTAGTTTAATTGGGTAACAATAATATATGAGAAATAAGCTAACATAAATGAATTGTCAGACATTTAACAACCGATATAAAAAATGTTAAGTGATATTTAATGATGAAAGGCATAGACTACCTTGTTATAGAATCTGTAGCTTTAGCAACCATACAGATGTAGCATTTAATATACATGGTACTGCAAATGCAAATTGACTTATTTAGAATGAGGAAATGTGAGTGAAGCTTGTTGCATGATGTTAATTACTTCATAAGTCCTCTTTAACTGGCTAAGAGAAGTATAGAATTTGGTGTTTGAACCTATGCGAACACCCATCCGAACCCTCATCACAGCTCCTACGGATTTTCTCAATAATAATAATAATAATAAAAACATCTTATTTTTTTTTTTATCCTAACAGTATCATAGCGGACAGAGGCAGAAGAAGTTTTAGCTGGAGCGGCTGTTGGATGTTTCCTCGTGAGAGTGAGTGAACGTATCTGGGGGTATGCCATATCATACAGCTGCTGACCGCTGCCGACACTATCTCATAGATGTTACAGGGGGAAAATACACATTCTTTGGTTCACACCAAGCATCTCATGAGACCCTTAGTAAGTATGAGTACAGTACATTTGTTTACATTGTATCTCCAGTAAAGTTAGTTTGGTTCATTTATTATGCACCCATACCCATCTTGTGGGCAGTAGTGGAAAGGGTTGCAGAGGCTCATAATGGTCTCAGGGACTGAACCCCACAATTCATTTAGCTAAGCAAGTTACAATCTTGATGAGCTAGTTACAAAATTCAATGCACGTTGTCACATCAACAATGGGCTCGAGACCGACCACAAGTACAGTTTCTAAATTAAGCAACTGACATATGTGGAGAGCTAGTGTCACGATCGATATATTTATTCTGCACACCGCCCCCCCATCCAGTAGGCAGCGGGTGTGGCGTCACTTGCTATGTATTTACTTCTAATTTCGTTATGAAACTAGATTATTTCAGAGTAAAAATAGGTTTGATCATGTTCTGCATTCAACACCAACATTTATAGTGAGTAAATATGTTATATTTCTTCATTACTTACGTAATGGTAGCAGGACTTGGGTAAATCTGGGTGAATTTGGGTAATTCTATGGACTGGTCCTGCTTGGTGATGCTTAACATGTTTACAGTCATTTAAGTTTTCTCAGGTATTTGTTGGGTTATAACTATATATTTCATGTCAAAATGTTTGCAAATGAATAAGCTTAAGAAAAGAAACAATCAAAAGTGTATTTCTTACAGTTTATATGTGACAGTGATGGGTATTTGGATGTCAAGAAATAGCAATTGGAGGACACATTTGAGCATCATCAGAACGTTAACTGCCAGAGTATGCTAATGCATTTTTAGCATCATTGGAACGTAAAAATGTTAATACTAGGGGAAACAGGTTAACATTAGTAATACCTGAATAAAGATAGAGGGGGAATTAAGCATTAACAATGATAAGCTCTTGCTGCAAGTAAGAAATGCATTCTGGGGAAATAAACTTAATGTTACATGAGAACAAAAGCGATGTACTGTATTCCAGACACTTGACAATATCCACATTTTCTCACACCTTTCAAATGTCTGCCTGAACATTATTTTTGTGTACTCCTGCCAATCTCCCCCCCCCCCTACACACACACACACACACAACTGTGTAGTTTACAAAAGTAGATTTCTAACCAGTACAGTAATGTAGATGAAATTAAACATTACATTCATGGTGGTTTTTTGAAATGCAGGAGACAGTGTAGAATGTTTTGAAAGTTCCATGATTTAAGAAAAGTATGTAAAACATGCAAATTCCACTACAATTCTCACTAAGAAAAGCTTGGCAAATTTTAGCGAGGAATACCTATTGTGTGTAAAGGTAAATGTTCACTTTCTCAGCTTACATACAGTGTGCACTTACTGTACAGTTACTGTACAGTATATCGTCTGCTACTCTCAGCTGAAGCACTTATATTAAAAGAACCTTGTTCCAACAGGTGATCTTGTAGAGTACCACAAAAAAGAAGCCATTACTACCACAGGCGGAGAGCTTCTGACCCGTCCCTGTGGCCAGCCTAATCCAAGGAAACCTGACTACTTGGATCTATTTTCAGGAACTCACTACTTGACATTCTAGTTTCAACAACAAATCATGAATTAATACTGCACCTGTACAAATATTTTTATAAGGAAATTAGATCGAAGCTGTAATTTTTTTTACACTTTCAGCATTAGCTATCCTGTGGACATAAAATTTTGTATAATGTCTCATGTATGTGCTAAAGGTTAATCATGCCATGTGGTATAATGGTGATGCTGGGGACTACTGTATATATCATAGAAACTCTGCTCTGTGAACATGATTTTCTTGGTCCTGTTATTGCTAAAATCTAGTAATGAATTATATATTTCATAATTAAACATTATACAGTGAGTTTGTTGTACATAAGAGTTTATTTAAGTCTGAGAATATAATATAATAGTTTTAATACTGTAATTATAAACCCTCATAATTATATTTGTAGGATATATATGTTATTTACTCTTTTCCCCTGAAAAATAATAATGAAATTTCCTGCACTTGTGATACAATAAAAATGTACTTCTGTAAATATAATAAAATTAAAGCATAACCAAATACTGTATGTAGAGTCATTTCTTTATCCTACAAAGTGTAGGAAATGTGAACGTAAGTGGACATAAATGCTGTGGAAATATGTTGGCACAGAAACACACACAATGTGTGTTTTGTGTGTGTGTGTGTTTGAGAGAGAGCATGTAATAAGGCACTTGGAGTGTGTATAAAAAAATCAAATGTTCATTTCCACTTTATGCATTTTGTTAATTTAAAAATAATACTGTATAACTCATATTTGTCTCACGATGTATAAACCTAGAAAATGACTTAATAGTTATCAAGAATTATGAATAAAAGCAAATTCTGTTAGCGTCACTCCAACACCTCCATTTGGACTATTGTATCCAAACATGGAGATCTTGAAAAAGGACATACCTGTACTGTACTTTTATCTGCTTATGCAAAAGTTCAACACTGGGTTGATATAGTTCAAAACTATATCTGTCATGTTATAAGGGCCTTCCCCCATCCCATCCCAAATCATAATCCTGACCCCTTCCAAGTGCTATATAGTCGTAATGGTTCGGCACTTTCTCCTGATAGTTCCCTACCCAGAAATTTCACATACAGTACTATACTACGTATTTGGCAGCAAAAGATATCTGCGGAGAAACAAATGTGGTTATCATTCCCTGGGTCACTAGTGGAGCAGTTTGATTCCCTGCCAAGATGCTGACAGCATGCAGATAGGGTTGTATACCAGGCCTTTGGGTGGTGAGGTAGTAGAGAAATGGACATTGCTTCCTTGGATGATTTGTGGGCCAAATCCGATGCCAACATCCAGGCAGCATACGGATGGGCTCATGCACCAGGACCATGGGAGGTGCTTTAGCAGAGAAAGTGAATACTATAGTGTATTGGAAATTAAATTAAATTGGTATTCAAAACAATGTGTGTACAAAGTGCATAAGAGTAATGTACAATTGTGGAGACAAGAGTTACACAAACTAATGAAGCCACTATTACGCAAAGCAATTCGGGCAAAACTTAAAATTAATAAAAATGACTAACAACAAATAAAACTATTCCCATATCCAACTTTGCAAAAACTCAAAATACAATGCAAAAAGAAATAAACATGACATTTACGTTAATAGCAAAATAAAGGTGCAAAACATAATACTTTATACAAGAGCTGCTCGAGTCAACCGACACGCAGGGGAGCGAAAGTAGATCTTGCAGCTTGGGGCACAAAGAGTGTTCTGTGGTCTGGCCGGTGGTGAGCTGCTCATATAGGCAGCCAGGCCTAGTGTAGCTGGCGCTGATGTGCAGGTAACTATCACCAGCAGTCTTAAACTAGCGATTCAGCTGGTCAACCGGAGAGTGGAGTTGGCCCCAGAAAGGTGTCTCAGTGCCTCGGGTACTCGAGGGTGTGGGGTGGGGTATCTGCTCCCGACACAGGCTTCTGAGCACGTATTATAGTTATTAATTAATCATACTTGAGTATGAAGATATGTTGTTGAATAGGCGGTAAAGGAATAGGCAGGATCTCCTTGCCTAAGCAAGAGACTTCCGTAACACAGGATAACTGAAAGTTAGACAACAAGTGGGAGAGCTGAAGTAAAAAAAGCTAGCCAAACCCTAGGAATAGTCAAACAAACCTTTGACTTCAAGGAGAAGGTAGTTATTCTGGAGCACTCCTGCTTTGATTATTGTATCCAGGCATGGAGACCTCATCTTCAGAAAGAGATAGCGGCTTTGGAGAAAGTTCAACATTGGGCAATAAAAATCATTCCAGAACTAAATCGATTCTCATACGAGGACCGGTTGAAGGCCATAAAATTACCTGCAAACCAAACATGACAAGGTTGATGTCATCAAAACCATCAAAATACTGAACAATTTGGGGGTGTGACGGTAAAATGATTAATGATTGCATTCATTCTGCTTAGGGCAGAGGGAATGCAAGGCACATATAAAAAAAAGTAAAAGCAAATTAAAATAAAACTGCCAAGTTGACTTCTTCACAATGTGGTAAATGCAGGATAAAATAGTACAGGAAATGAAAAAATTAAATACTATACTTTAATATGAAAAAATTAACTATAACAAATAACAAAATTAAAAATAGTTCTACCAAGACTTGGCTTACTTACAAGGTGCAAAATATAAAAAACAGACAGACAAGTTAACATTATGAACAAATCCACAAGGGCCGTGACGAGGGTTCGAACCTGCGTCCGGGAGCATCCCAGATGCTGCCTTAATCGACTGAGCCACGACATTGTAAAAAGAGTTGAAACTGAAGTTCTACTGAACTTACTGGATCCTGCAGCCTCTCCGAGACACAAACCAAGGTTTTACACAACTCCCCCTGCACTCGAGCTATGTCAATAGGCCGTTCTCCTTCTTCGCCCCTACATCATTACACACACAAATCACAATAACGTGATGCATCAAATGAACAAATCCACAAGGGCCGTGGATGGCAAGAAATAATGGTGCTGAAAATACTTGAGTACAAAGGCTTAGATCTACCACCACACAGGGTAGTGTGAGAGCAGATTATATATAGAGACAATTATAGAGCACCAGTGCCACCTGGACGGTCATCTCTCCTATATATATAGAAGCCAGCCAGCCCACTAGTCAGAATTATCTGTGCTCAGTTAGTTTTAGTTCATTTATTATGCACCCCATACCCATCTTGTGGGCGGTAGTGGAAAGGGTTACAGAGGCACATAATGGGCTCAGGGACTGAACCCCACAATTCATTTAGCTAAGCAAGTTACAATCTTGATGAGCTAGTTACAAAATTCAATATAAGTCGTCACATCAACAATGGGTTCGAGATCGACCTCAAATACAGGTTCTAAATTAAGCAACTGACATATGTGGAGAGCTAGTGTCACAATTTATATGTTTGTCCTGCACACCGCCCCCCATCCAGTGGGCAGCGGTGGATAGGTTACAATCACTCAGTTACTACCTACAGTTAGCAAACTGGGGATATTTGGCTAAAATTTCTGGTAGCAGATCATTTTGAATGAAATATTTACACATCGCTGGAACATTGGTTATAGAATTGTCTCTAAATTCACGTATCTTTTCGCACTCCATCACATAGTGACGGAGGGTGTGCGAATAATTTTGTTGACACAGTTTACATTTGGTCAGGTCTACATCGGCAGATAATGAGAATTCCCAGAGATACTTGTAACCGAGTCTAAGCCGAGCAGCAGTAACATCTAGAAGTCTGCTGATTTTATTGGATGATCCATAGATGTGTGGCTCCTCTTGCATGATAGTATGATGATAGATGGAATTACTGGTGTCAATTTCACTTTGCCTCAGATCTACAAGATCTTGTTGAAGTTCTCGGTGTACTGCTGCTCTCAGATTGCTCATTGACAATCCAAGGTTACACTCAACGGCTCCTTTAAAGGCAGATTCTTTGGCTAACTTATCAGCTCTATCATGCATTCGGAGGCCAACATGAGATGGAGACCACATGAAATGGACTCTGTTACCATCCTTAATAATTTTGTTGTATTTGTGTCTAGCTTCGGACACGAGCATGTTACAGTTGTGTCTTAAAGAGTTGAGAGCATTTAAGGATGATAAGGAGTCACTTACAATTAATGTATCAAGTTTGGAGACTTGTACACATTTCAGTGCAAGGATCAAGGCAAATAGTTCAGTCTGAAGGGTAGAGGCCCAATTGTTTATACGGACTCCCCACTCAAAGTACAAGCCATCGCCCATTGTCAGAACAACTGCACTTCCAGCTGCACCCGTGGTGCGGTGTAGGGAACCATCAGTGTATATGATTTGAGAGAGAGAATGCTCTGTGGACAGAGCATCAATATGGCTTAAGGCGTTGAGCTTTGCCTCAAGACGAAGCTTGGGCTTATCTCTAATTTGCTTCTTGGGTGGAAAGGGAGGGATTAAAACTGGAAAGGGTGTAACCTCCCACGGTGCAGGAAAGTGCCGTTGTTGTTTCTCTTGGTACAAATCATGAACCCCATACATTCTGAGTTGAGTTCCAGTTTTTGTTATCCATTTGGAACAATGCTGATCTTCAATAAAGTAAGTCTGGAGGGCTTCTGTGCAAGGATTAGGATGAGTTAGCCTAAGCATTTTTATACCAATTTGACAGTTAATTTCAGTAACACGATCAACAACGCTCAGAATATTAAGTTCCTTTCTCATATTAAGTATCTTTGTGGTACGAGGGCACCCAAGGATTATCCTCAGGGCTTCGTTCTGCAATTTTTCAAGCCCTCCAAGCTTTCTTTCAGGCATCAAAACAAGCAGAGGTGCAGCATAATCCACTAAAGATCTGATGTATGCAAGGTACATCATTTTGACAATTCTGACATTGGCACCATAGCCTGAGTGATAACCTGCAACAGCCTTGAGAGCTCGGAGCCTCTCTTTATACTGACGACAGAGTCTGAATACAACAGGACCATACAGTGGCACCTCAAGGCCAAGGTATTTGAATCTGTTTACATAGTCAAGCTGGGAGCCATCAGATAGTTGCATCTTGCGAACAGCTCCTCCCTGCCTGGGTGGGCGCCGATTTAGTATCTTTGTTTTCTCTGCTGAGATAATTAAACCTAGGTCCTGACATGAATCTAATACAGAGTTAAGAGTGTTCTGTGTGTTAGCATACCCAGTGGTGTGTATCATTATATCATCAGCATAGCTAATGATGTGGACGTTGGGTTTGCTCGGTATAGAGTTTAACAGCGTGTTTATTAAGATATTAAATAAGGTAGGACTGAGGACACCACCCTGCGGGGTACCTAGTTCAAAGTCTCTTGTTACACTCCTATGCCCCTGGAAAAATACAGATGACTTCCTGTTGGATAAGTAACCCCTGATCCAACAAAGAAGCCGACCACCAATATTCATTCTTGCAAGCTCACTCAAGATAACATGTCTATTTGCAATATCAAAGGCAGACTTAAGATCTAGGAAGGTGGTATATGACTTTTCAGTGTGCAGGGTAAGAAAGGTGGTGATGCAATGATGCACACTCCTTCCATGCATGAAGCCATATATCTGGGGGGATAGCATGGTTCTTATTCTATGGAGGAGACGGTTTAGGACCATTCTCTCGAATGTTTTGCAAATGCAGCTAGTAAGGGAAATTGGGCGGAAAGCATTCTCTTGATTTGGCTTGGGAATTGGAATGATTATACTGTTGGTCCAAGAGATAGGAAGTTCCCCAGTAACATAGCTCATATTATACAGCTCAAGCAGGGGATTCCCTGGTACTAAAGGGAGCAGACGCAATATGTCATAAGTGATACCATCTTCACCGGGGGATGTGGCTTTGCCTTTGTTTAGGGCCGCGAGTAATTCAAACTCAGTGAATGGCACGTTGCATTCATCTTCCTTGTGGAGCATGAAGTCAACGAGCCTTTCTCGATCTCCGTAACCAGCATTTAATCTGAACTGTATGTCTGGGGGAAGATTATTGAAGCTAGAGGTGGTTGCCCAAGCATCGACTAACTCGTTTGCTCTGTGTAGAGGGTGAGGGTGTGCTACTTGGCCGATCTTATCGCCTTTAATTCTTTTAATATCCTTCCATGCCTGGCTGAGGGGGTGTGAGAGTTGAGACTGTTAACAAAAGTTTCCCAGTTATCTTGCCTGAGCTCTGTCATGCGCTCCCTCGCCTTGGCTAGGGCTTTCTGAAAGAGCTTGAGCATTGCTGGCGTACGTGTTTCCCTATATGCAAGTCCAACTCGTCTGGCAGTGCGTTTCAAAGTACGCAATTTGGGGTCATTGTAATAGGCATGACGTTTATTACCTTTCATGTCGTTCCGACTATTGGATGGTGCAGGGGGCCGACCTAAAGGGTCAGCAAACATCTGAATGCTCTGTACTAGATCGTCGTTAAATGTCTGGACTGTGGAGGGATCATAAGTGCTGTACCACTCTGACACATGAGCAACAAAGTCTTCACGTCGAGCAGGAGGAACACTGAGCCGTTTGCGTTTGAAAGTTCCACCGGGCAGGATGGTATCTCCTATACATAGAGTAGTCAATCTAGGGTGATGATCTGACAACAAATCTGTTACAATAGTTGATGTGCACCAGACGTGAGAGACGTTGAAACCAACACAGAGGTCTAGAATGCCTCCACAAATATGCGTGGGTTCAAGGTCACCCACAATCTGCACATCTTGGTGACTATTTAGTAGCGACAGCAGTTGATTCCCATTACCGTTACTGAAGCGAGAGCCGCCAATGTCCTTGTGTCTAGCATTGTAGTCACCAAGAATGATGGTTGGCTCTGCTTGAGCGCAGGCCGGAAGATCAATATAATTTAACTTTCCTGCTGGAGCATATAGATTAAATACATTGAGGACAGAGTTGCCCACATAGATCCTCACTCCATGATACTGTTGACCGGCAGTTTGTTTTTCTGGCAGAAGTTGATGGGGTAGGGATTGTTTGATGTATAGAATGCAAGAGTTGCTGGATCTGAGGTTGTAAGAAACAAATGAGGGCAATTTCGGGGGTGAGGATCTTGCGGGAACTCTGCACTCCTGGAGACATACAATATCGATGTGTTCAGTTGTTACTTTGTGATGTAAATCTGAGAATCTTTTATTGAGGGATGCAATGTTCCAGCTAAGGATGGATAACTTAGTTAATTGTGCATTTAAAGTCAGCATTATATATTGATATTATTAGTTCACTTAATATATGTTATCTATATACATATTATCTATTGCACTACGGTATAAGTCCAGGAACATTTTTTAGTTTTTTACCAATGTCACACATTTGTATCCAATGGTCTAGTACAATTTGTCGGTCATTTCCAGCTATTGAGTCGTTTTTAACATAATTTAGCACAACGCTGGCAGTTAACCTGCGTGGAAGGGCTCCACTACACAAGGTTTCAAGATCACTAGAAGTTTCCCTGATGGGCAAGCGAACACATGTTTGGAGGGTTCAGGGGTGGAAGGGGAAGTTTGGCAGTCATTGCTTACAAGTCCCCTCATACACGTGAGCATCGTCGAAATATCGCTGGTGGATTTTTTCTCATGTTGGAGTTGCTCTTGCAGCCGCTCCGTTTGCTGCTGTGACTGCTGCTGGTGTTCCTGCAACCGGTCACGAAGGGCAACCACTGCTTGAACAGTGGAGCAACCCAAGGGCGAGGTGGTAGGGAGGCTGAGGTTGCGATCTGTCTCATTTTGATCCAGTTCCTTATCCCCCACTTCCAGTTGACTGTGGGGTCCAGCTGTGGATGTGGATGGTGGTCTCACAGTAGGTGACATTATCCCAGAACCAGGAAGTGGCCACTCTACATCAGGGGAAGGCCCACAACTGGCAGAAGATGCAGCACCTGGTTCTTGTGGGGGAGCTGGGATGATGGCAGGAGTCTTCGGTCTGGCACCGGTCCCTTGTGCACTTCATAATTATCAGGTGGTGAGTTTGGCAGCCAGCTGGAGCGAACATCACCTCCAGATGGCTCTGAACAGCGAGTGGGACTGATTGCAGCATTTGGCAACTGCTCTACATGGTGGTTTGAAGGGTATGGCGAGTGTTGTGTCAACCACCTCCGGGAAACAGGTTCCTGGC
>WNGS01024156.1:0-11234 GCA_020271785.1 Procambarus virginalis | reverse complement strand
CTCTGGCTTCTGTCTATGAGTGAACGGACCTTTTATGGGTACAAGATAATATATCAATTAAAAATAGGTATAGAATAAGATAATTAAGTTATATTATGCAAGTAACTACCTCGTGTCTTGTCTGCAAGGCTGCGCCAAGCCACCATCTTGAACCATTATATTTGGGTACTAAAATTTCGGTCTGCTGCTTAATAAGCCGTCCGCCAACCCTCCTTAACACGCACTCAAAATTTCATGGATCTTACGCCAGACGTTCCTTCGCCCGTCTTCTGTCAAAACCGGCGGAGCTCGTCTTATGATAGAGGCTCTGGGCTACAGTCAACACCGGTGGAGCCCGTCTTATGCTAGAGGTACTAGGTTACTGTCAACACCGGTGAAGCCCGTCTTATACTAGGGGCTCTGGGCTCCTGTCAACACCGGTGGAGCCCGTCTTATGCTAGAGGCTCTAGGCTACAGTCAACACCGGTACTTACCTAATTGTACTCACCTAGTTGTGCTTGCGGGGGTTGAGCTCTGGCTCTTTGGTCCCGCCTCTCAACCGTCAATCAACAGGTGTACAGTTTCCTGAGCCTATTGGGCTCTATCATATCTACACTTGAAACTGTGTATGGAGTCAGCCTCCACCACATCGCTTCCTAATGCATTCCATTTGTCAACCACTCTGACACTAAAAAAGTTCTTTCTAATATCTCTGTGGCTCATTTGGGCACTCAGTTTCCACCTGTGTCCCCTAGTGCGTGTGCCCCTTGTGTTAAACAGCCTGTCTTTATCAACCCTGTCGATTCCCCTGAGAATCTTGAATGTGGTGATCATGTCCCCCCTAACTCTTCTGTCTTCCAACGAAGTGAGGTTTAATTCCTGCAGTCTCTCCTCGTAGCTCATACCTCTCAGCTCGGGTACTAGTCTGGTGGCAAACCTTTGAACCTTTTCCAGTTTAGTCTTATGCTTGACTAGATATGGACTCCATGCTGGAGCCGCATACTCCAGGATTGGTCTGACATATGTGGTATATAATGTTCTGAAAGATTCCTTACACAAGTTTCTAAAGGCCGTTCTTATGTTAGCCAACCTGGCATATGCTGCTGATGTTATCCTCTTGATATGAGCTTCAGGGGACAGGTCTGGCGTGATATCAACCCCCAGGTCTTTCTCTCTCTCTGACTCTTGAAGTATTTCATCTCCCAAATGGTACCTTGTATCTGGTCTCCTGCTTCCTACCCCTATCTTCATTACATTACATTTGCTTGGGTTAAACTCTAACAGCCATTTGTTCGACCATTCCTGCAGCTTGTCCAGGTCTTCTTGAAGCCTCAAGCTGTCCTCCTCTGTCTTAATCCTTCTCATAATTTTGGCGTCGTCAGCAAACATTGAGAGGAATGAGTCTATACCCTCTGGGAGATCATTTACGTATATCAGAAAGAGGATATGTCCGAGTACTCCACTGGGGCGCCCTACCTGTTACTCCTGCCTGTTTCCCAGCTTATGCATCAACCTTTATGGGGTACTGTGTCAAAGGCTTTCCGACAGTCCAAAAAATGCAGTCCGCCCACCCTTCTCTTTCTTGCTTAATTTTTGTCACCTGATCGTAGAATTCTATCAAGCCTGTAAGGCAAGATTTACCCTCCCTGAACCCATGTTGATGGGTTGTCACGAAGTCTCTTCTCTCCAGATGTGTTACTAGGTTTTTTCTCACAATCTTCTCCATCACCTTGCATGGTATACAAGTTAAGGACACTGGCCTGTATTCAGTGCCTCTTGTCTGTCACCCTTTTTGTATATTGGTACTACATTAGCAGTCTTCCATATTTCTGGTAGGTCCCCCGTTTCCAGTGACTTACTATACACTATGGAGAGTGGTAAGCAAAGTGCTCCTGCACACTCTTTCAATACCCATGGCGAGATTCCATCCGGCCCAACAGCTTTTCTCACATCCAGCTCCAATAGGTGCTTTTTGACCTCATCTCTTGTAATTTCGAACCTATCCAAGGTCACCTGGTTTGCTGCCACCTCTCCCAGCGCCGTGATATCTCCCTGTTCTATTGTAAAGACCTCCTGGAACCTTTTGTTGAGTTCTTCACACACCTCTTTGTCATTCTCTGTGTACCTGTCCTCGCCCACCCTAAGTTTCATCACCTGTTCCTTCACTGTTGTCTTCCTCCTGATGTGACTGTGTAGTAGCTTTGGTTCAGTCTTGGCTTTATTAGCTATATCATTTTCATACCTTTTCTCAGCTGCTCTTCTCACACTGACATACTCGTTCCTGGTTCTCTGGTATCTCTCTCTACTTTCTGGTGTTCTGTTATTACGGAAGTTCCTCCATGCCCTTTTGTTCAGCTCCTTTGCTTTCATACATTCCCTATTAAACCACGGATTCTTCCTTTGCTTCTCTGTTTTTTCCTGTCGGGCTGGGACAAACCTGCTTACAGCCTCCTGACATTTTGGGTGACATAGTCCATCATGTCTTGTACGGACTTGGTTCCGAGTTCTGTGTCCCAATGTATATCCCATAGGAATTTATTCATCTCCTCATAGTTTCCCTTTCGGTACGCCAGCCCTTTGGTTCCCAGTTCTTTTTGGGGGTGATAATTCCTAGCTCAACCAGGTACTCAAAGCTCAATACGCTATGATCACTCATTCCCAAGGGGGCTTCCAACTTAACTTCCCTTATATCCGACTCATTTAGGGTAAATATCAGATCAAGCAAGGCTGGTTCATCCCCTCCTCTCATTCTTGTCGGTCCCTTGACGTGTTGACTTAGAAAGTTTCTTGTTGCCACATCCAGCAGCTTAGCTCTCCATGTGTCTTCCATGGTTGAAGTCTCCCATGATTAGAAGTCTGGATCCGTTCCTGCTAGCCACAGAAGCTGCTCTCTCTATTATATTGATGGTGGCCATGTTGTTTCTATCATATTCCTGTCTGGGTCTTCTGTCGTTCGGTGGGGGGTTATATATGACTACTATTATAATTTTCTGTCCTCCAGTTGCAATGGTGCCTGATATGTAGTCACTGAAACCTTCACAGTTCTGAATTACCATCTCTTCGAAACTCCAACCTTCTCTTAGTAGCAAAGTTACACCACCTCCTCCTCTCCCTTCTCTCTCTTTCCTCACTACATAGTAGCCCTGTGGAAACACTGCATTTGTTATGATTTTCGTTAGCTTTGTTTCTGTGAGTGCTATTATGTCTGGGTTTTCTTCTAGTGCCCATTCTCCAAGTTCACTAGTTTTATTTGTGATCCTATCTATGTTAGTGTACATCGCCTTGAAGCTCACTTTCTTCTGTTCATTTACATATCCCTTTCTTGGCGAGTATTCTATTGGTGTGGGAAGCTGTTCCGTGGGTGAGAGGATCTGTGAGGTGGTTTGCAAGGTCTTAGAGGGTTTTGGGGTGGGGGGTGGGGGTTTAAGGGAAGGGGGGACAGGTAGGGTGTGGGTTAAGGAGATAGGGGTGACATGGCAACCCGTCCTCACACAAGACAGCACATATATGACTTAATGCTTAAAGTCCATATGTTGAATGTGATTTAGTACATATGTGGTATATTCCGAGTTAACTTTTTTACCAAGGCCCAAACTCTTCATCACGTACCAATTTACGTCTCACAGTACCCGTCCATCAACGTAGATAGCAGAATAGTCGTGATTGGTTCACATATAATGAAAATTGTAGTTTTCAGGTCCCACATGGGTTGTGAAATTTACCTACTATTGTCCATGCTCTTAGAATATTACAAATCAGCTACATCCTATTGAAGGCTCGTAGTTTTGTTTTGAGAAATATTAGTTGTTCTTAGTAAATTATAATAAGCACTATAAATTATTACATAGAATTACAGTGCTTCACCAATCAATATAATATACAATAGTTTGTGCCTTAAAAATATTTAAAGAATGTTCTGTAGGAACGCTAACAGAAAACGATGTTATGTTTTCTATGGGGTAAACTACTGCAAATGGTGTGGTGTCTACTATATATCAACTATAGGATGCGTATAGGGTCCACTAAAACCTGTTAGGTGGGTAAGGGGTCCAATACCACCCGCAGGATGGGTATGGGGGTCACATCCACCCACAGGATGGGTATGGGGATCATCCATCCACCCACATCCACCCACAGGAAGGGTATGGGGTCCAATACCATCCACTGGATGTGTATGGCGTCCACTACCACCGACAGGATGTGCATGGGGCTCACAACCACCCACAGGATGGGTATGGGGTCCAATACCACTCACAGGATGAGTATGGCGTCCACTGTCACCCACTGGATGGGTATGGGGCTCCAACCACCCACAGGATGGGTATGAGGTCCAATACCACCCACAGGATGAGTATGGCGTCCACTACCACCCACAGAATGTGTATGGGGCTCACAACCACCCACAGGATGGGTATGGGGTCCAATACCACCCACAGGATGAGTATGGCGTCCACTGTCACCCACTGGATGGGTATGGGGCTCCAACCACCCACAGGATGGGTATGGGGTCCAATACCACCCACAGGATGAGTAGGGCGTCCACTATCACCCACTGGATGGGTATGGGGCTCCAACCACCCACAGGATGGGTATGGGGTCCAATACCACCCACAGGATGAGTATGGGGTCCAATAAATTATGTAAAACTAAAATTATGTAAAACTAAAATTATGTAAAACTAAACACTACCTGATAAATTCCCTGTAACCTACCTTACCCCTCTATTGTCAACCCATGTCTTATTTTTTTATTCAACGCTGTTTGTCTACATATTGTATTTGTGCTGGTTTTTCAGTCATGTTCCCCCCTTTTTTTATCTTTATTTGTATCTGTTCTCAAAACATTTTATTCTTTTTGCTCAATTAGTATTAAGTTTTAGATATTAATGTTTTCTTGCCCGAAACGCATTGCGTAATAGTGGCTTTAGGCATTGTATGTACTAGCTCTATCTATAAATCGATCCACTTATGTAAAATCACTTTATGTATGTACCTTTTCTGAATAAACATATTTATTTATTTATTTATAATAACACCCACTGGATGTGTATGGCGGCCATTGCCGCCCAGAGGGTCGCTATGAAGTCAACTACCGCCTATAGTGTTTGTATAGTGTCCACTACCGCCCATAGTATTATTATGGGGTCCACTACCCCTCATAGGGTCGGTATGGGGGTCCATTACTACCCACAGGGTGTCTGGGGTCTATTTTGGCAATACTGCTTTTCCAATCTCATTTGTTGTTCAATGTAAAATATATGTTGCTCGACTTGCAACAATTTATATATCTATATATGTATATAGTATAGTGCCTTTGCAATAATGTACCAATGTGTGTATTTTCATAACCCATTTTAAATTGTTGAAAAATAAATAACTACATTGTGAATGCAAGTCAATGTTTACATGCTAAATCAGAGTTGCCAGATTCTGTTTAAAATAGCAAATTGTGCTTATTTTCAAAGCTTGAGTGTTTAGCTTTAAAGTAGTTAAAGCTACGAATTTCGCAATTTGCTATGTACTTTAGTGTACTATTTTAAAATAAGGTTGGTTTTTAATCTGCAAGTCATATGAATCTCAAAAAAAGTATATTATTAACAATCTCATCTCCATAGTTCACTAGTTTCTACAAATCAGACCTGGTAACTCCTTAGGCCAAGTACTGGAGGACTTAACTCATACACAATGTGTGGGAAGCTATTAGTCTCTTTAAAGAAGTCATCTCGACAGGATCTTCCAGCTCCAGCTATAAAACTTCAGCACACATGGATCATCCTGGTACATCAAACGGTAAGAAATTAATAAACTGTACAAAGTTTTATGATAGAACATTTGTTACAGAATTGTCCCTGTCAGGGACAATTCAGTCCCCTGCCCTATGTGTACTCCATCACATAGTGACGGAGTATGTGGGAATAATTTTGTTGACAGTGTCCATTTTGTCAATTCTACAACAGCAGATAATAAGAATTCCCAGAGATACTTGTAACTTGAGATACTTGGTTTGGTTTGGTTAAGTTAGGTTAGGTTAGGTTAGCCTAACCCAGTAAATCCTCCCCGGCCAGGATATGAACCCAGGACAAAGTGCTCGTGAAATGCCAGACATTTGCAAATATGAGGATGTGGTTGATTATATTATATTCTCTTCTATATCATAGATGTTCAGTATATGAAAAATATTTTAGACCTTAAAATGGACCCCTGAGGTACTCAACTTACCACATTTCTTCATATTCATTCCCATTTAGTGTGACCCTTTGCTCTCTGTTTTAACTATTGTTTTGTCCATTTTACAATTTTTTCCATGAACCTGTAATTTCCTTGCTAGTTTTCCATGTGGTACCTTATTAAAGTCTTTAGCATAATCCATGTATACTACATCCACCGGAAACCCTTTGAGTGCCATGTTACCATGTCCGAAAAGTGAGGAGGTTTATAAGGTAGCATCTGTTTTTAAGAAGACCATGGTGTGTCGATTGAATAAGATTGTTCACTGAAAGATGGTAAATGATTCCCTCCCTTAGGATTTTCGCCATGAGCTTACAGATGTGTTATACCAAGTTGATCGGACATTAGTTTTGTGCTGAACTCTTTCTGCTTTTTTTTTAAATATTGTAAGGGGGAAATTTTCATATTGAAAATCTCAGGGGACTATCCCTTGGTTCAGATTTTTTGTGGAAAGTAGTTTCAGCAGTATGCATAGTTCTTCTGTCCGTTTATTTTCCTTTATAATTAAGGTTTGTTTTCTTTTGTACCATAGAATACACAGAAAGGTGTTATAATGTTGTGTTAGCTTTTCTGTACAATTTTTCTTTTTTGTTAGTATAAAAGGCTATGCAATGAATTCAAATATTTACACTACCAATCAATTTTTCAGATAGATCATCGGATTTTGGCAGTATGGTGTACATACCAGATGTTCCAAAAATAACTACAGACAACAATAATGGTACTGTGTTTACTATTTTTATACTTTATATATAGGAAGACAGGTTCAAGTCAATGAGCATTTTAATATATCATCAAAATTTTCATACATTGTTTTCACTTTGTTACACTTGTAAAAACGTATTCTTAGCTAAATTTATATAAATGTTAATACCACTGTTAAATGAACATATTGATTTGTGTCCTTATTATTAGTTATAGCTTATTTATGTTGACCCACCACCTTACTAAAGGGATTACCTTAACTTGTGTCACTATCTCTCTAGGGGGGGGGCACTATCTCTCTCTAGGGGGGGCCACTATCTCTCTAGGGGGGGGGCCCAGGTAGGCAGTATGGGTAATGCCACTAACATGCATATCATTATTGGAAAGTCCATAATTTAACACATAATTATAAGTAGGTAATTTATAGCAAAATTTTAAGATTATTACTAGGTACATTGTAGCATAATTTTGCATAAGCATAATTTTCTTGTTTTGTTCTTGTAGTTTTTCTTCGAACACTATTATTTTCTCTTCAGAATTTCACTGGAGAATAGCAGTGATGACTAGAGAACATCTTGAACGTGAGCACCAGAAAGCACGTGCTGCAATGATACAAAGAAATGAGTACTTGAAGAGACTCTTAAACGTGGAGGAACCAAACTCAATAAAGGTGACAAACAAGAAACGGAAAAAAGATAAGATACAGGGTGTATCTCATATTGATTCAAAACAAAGACCAGCTGCTCCCCAATCTGATGGTAATCTTCTATTATTTTTTTTTAACAATATTTCTACAGCTGTTATGTGTAATTTCCAATAATTTTTGTTGCCTGTCATAAAAAATTTGTGGGTTGACTATGGGGGACTGGTACTATTAAGGGGTAAGGGTAAGTAGACTAGAGGTATCAAGATATGGGAGAACAAAAGGCCCGGCCCCCAAAGTAAAATATTCACAATAATAAATGCTTGCTACTAAACCTGGTTAGTCTAGGAAATGATTATTGTACTCCCACATAGGAATAAGGGATACTCTGTTCAAACTTACTTATTTATTAACCCCTTAACACCCCCCCATACACAATCTCACCAATAACAATTTAATACTAACTTTACCACCCAATCTTATGTTAAAAGCCTTGGTCCACATAGGCAGGATACAAGGTTTACACTGGTAACAAGCTAGGGTAAAGCTCTACTATAACACACTAGAGTCAGCCTAGGGTAGGGGACCACGTGGTACACTGGGACCCCTGTTAGCATAGCAGGTAATATAACTTAAATAACACTTACTACACCCCAGGTATACTACTCTACACATATAACGATAGGTATGCCAGACATATACAAACTGAGTAATGGAGTACTTAACCAACTAAGTCACAGAAATAAAGAAGTAAGAGGAAGGAGGAGAGCGCGTCCGAACAGCACAGCAGCCAGCAGAGAGAAGACCGTCCCAGTCTCCCGTCTCCCTCTCCGAAAGCTATGCTGCCGGCAGACTGTTCAACTAATCATACCGGTGCCCGATACTAAATTTACTCAGGTTTACTTTACAAATGATTAGACAGTATTAATAAACATAGTTGATGCCTATTTTATTATTTAATAAACAACCCCAAGCTCAATCTTTAAATACTCTTTGAGAAACAAGAATAGTCTTACGACTGGCAGGGAAGATACGACATATGCCACTCGCAATGCGTTTTTACTCTATGGTAGCTCAATAAGCTCAAATTTTGACCTCTGGTTTCCCTCTAAAGAACCCAGAGTCGTAACACTCCTCCCCCTTCAGAGAAAAAAAAATGTGACTGCTAGAATAGTAGTCATATTTTTTTGTAAGAGTATACAGAATAAAATGGACATCCATGACATAATAGAAAATCAACCAAACAACAATTCTCTGTCAAAAAAAAAAACAAGGGAATTCTCTGAAAGAAAAAAAACATACACAAAAACAAAAAAAAAACAAAAGGAAGTAAATAAATTGGACACGGGATATTTAATGTCACAGGAGAACCTAAAAAAAAAATAACTAAAGCATGACATTTGGTATGGCTTCCTGCGGCTCAGATGAATGTTACTCAGGCAAGCGGGACAGAGCGTCGGCTATCACGTTGAGCCGGCCCGGTAGGTGGATAATAGATAGATTAAAGTCCTGTAGGTACAATGCCCACCTGAGGATGCGCTTATTTTTCTGCTTCATCTGATTCATGAAAACTAATGGGTTATGGTCCGTGTACACTTCCACTATATTACCTGTGAGGTACACTTCGAACTTTTTGCAAGTTAGCACAAGCGCCAACGCCTTTTTTCTATCACCGAATAATTGCGCTGCGCCTTGTCAAATTTCACAGAGTAATAATATACTGGGTGTTCCACTTTATCATCCCCAGTTTGCAACAACACTGCACCAGCACCCGAGTCAGACGCGTCAACTTGAATTTTAAACGGACGGTCGAACCTTGGACTAGCAAGCACTGGGGCGGAAGCTAAGATCAATTTCAAGTTTTTAAATGCCTCTGCACAGTCCGATGACCACTTAAATTTAACGGCCTTCCGCAACAAATCTGTGAGAGGAGTGGCCACACTGGAAAAGTTTTGACAAAAGCGTCGGTAGTACGCACACATACCGATAAATCGTTGAATGTCCTTTTTAGACCTGAGCACTGGATAGTCCAGAATAGCACTAATTTTGTCTTGTCGAGGTAACACTTTTCCTTGGCCCACTTCATAACCGAGGTACGTCACTGTGCCTTGGCCAAAATGACACTTTTTAGCATTTAAGGTTAGATTTGCATGTTTCAACACTGTGAACAACTGGCGTAACCTAGCTATGTGGTCAGCCCAATTAATATCAAAGAGCACAATATCATCTAAATACGCCCGACAATTTGGCACATTAGCGAGCAAAGAGTTCATTAGCCTCTGGAACGTGGCAGGGGCATTACGCAAGCCGAATGGTAACACTTGATACTCAAACACACCCTCGGGGTCACAAACGCCGTTAGTTGTTTAGCACGTTCAGTGAGAGGGATTTGATAGTACCCTCTCGATAGATCGAATTTCGATACGTACGTGGCGTTCCCGATTTCGTCGATACAGTCCTCGAGACGTGGCAACGGATAGGCGTCCACTATGGTCACCTTGTTGAGCTGCCGATAATCGGTGCATAATCGCCAGGAGCCATCTGGTTTGGGGACCAAAGGCAGGGCGAGCACCAAGAGCCCTGGCTCGGCCTGATGAGGCCGTGCTGGAGCAAGAAGTCGACCTCCTTACGGACGATGGCCTTCTTTTCCGGACTCATCCGATAGGGTTGAAGGCGAATGGGGGTGTAGTCCGTCAACTCGACATCATGGTAAATGGCATCAGTCTGGGTCGGGACCTCCCCGAACAGACTGGAGAATTCGTCAAGCAACGACTGCACCTCGTCACGTTGGGACATCTGCAAATGGGACAGTCCCTCCTCCACAGCATTCACAGAACTAGAATTATTGAGAATGAGATTAGTTGGGTCCCCAGAACAATCATCCCCTCCCTCACTGGAAATGGAAACATTGGTTAGTGCAATGGGCCTGGGGCCCTGGAACTTCTTCAGCCGATTCACGTGTACAAGCATTACCTGTTTACGCTTATCAGAGTGTCTTACTTTGTACGTGAGGTCCCCAGTCTTCTCTGTCACAATGTAGGGGCCCTCGTACTTGTGGGACATAGTGCTCCCCAGTCGAGGCTTTAGTACCAGGACAGGGTCACCGGGCTGAAATACCCGCAACTTAGCCTTGGCATCGTTCCGTTCTTTCATATTCTCTTGGGCCTTCCCAAGATACTTTAGTGCCGCAGCCTTGCAGTCCTTGAGTCTCTGGTGGTGTTGCGCAAAGAAAGCCGAACCTTCGGTTAACGTTACGTTCCCTAACAGATTCTCCTGTAACATTTGCAAGGGTCCACGAACTTTATGGCCAAAGACTAACTCAAAAGGAGAACAACCCAGTGAACTTTGCACCCCTCCCTAGCAGCAAACAAAACATACGGCAAGTTCTCGTCCCAGAAGGTATGGGAACTCTCGCACGATGTCTTCAACATCTGCTTCAGAGTTAGATGGAACCTTTCATGACCCCCTGACTCTGTGGATGGTATGGGCTGGAAACCTTATGAGTTATTCCATGGTCCTTACAAAATTGTTCAAAATATCAGACTTAAGTTAGTACCATTGTCAGTCTGTACAACCCGAGGCAGTCCAAAAGTGGAAAAAAAATTGCAACAACATACGAGCAACAACAGTCCTTGAGGAGTGGTTTACAACTCTGGGTTCTTTAGAGGGAAACCAGAGGT
>WNGS01024116.1:0-14612 GCA_020271785.1 Procambarus virginalis | reverse complement strand
AGGGGAAACATTTTATTGGAGTGCAAATGGGTTGCAGGTTTGTCTTTGGGAAGAAGTTGCTGAGGACTTCGAAGCCAGCACTGAGGGAGTAGTTGATGAGACTCCAAGGCAGTGGAGGAGAGGACCTCGATCTGTGAGGAGGAGTGTCACGTGCTTCTGCAGAGGTGAAGTACCACAATTATTCGAGGAAACTTTATGGTGCAGCAGCCAGGAGAGCTGTGGATGACCTAGTAGGAGTAGTGAAGCACCATAGTTGTTCAAGGAAACTTCATGGTAGCAGCCTGGAGGAGCTGCAGAGGATCCTGGTGGTTAAGCCGGAAGAACCTGAAGTTGTCAGGGTAGTGAGCTAGTTCTAAATGATCACTTGTATGGAGGTGAGAGTGTTGTCATTAGCGTGAATGACGCAATGAGAGGTGAGTGATCGTTTGCCATTATGTGCCACGAAGTGTATATTGAAGTTTAGAGCTACAGACGTAGGCAGGAGTACCTACATATATATATATATATATATGTATTCTAAGACTGATAGAATGATCGATTGATTCGTTGAGTGGCACGGATTATTTATACTGCTACATATATGTATGTTATTGCATTCATATGCTGATTTACCTTGTACATGTTTATAGGTATACATATATGTGTACATTCTCTTGTGGTAGTGTAACATATATTGTAAGACTTAATCTACTTGAGGAGGTTGTTAATATTAGGTAATACCAAGAGATAGAATACCACTTAGCCAGCTGAGGATAGAGTTCTGATGGTGTTGGAGTGCAACCTGATTATAATAGCATAGTGTATAGGATTCATTATTATTATATGTATGCGTGTATTGTATATGTACTTCGTCCAGTAAATGTTTCCAAATTTGCTGGTGTTTGCACTTGTCCCAGTGAGGCTTCCCAGGAAATAGTAAAGAAGGAGAGAGAGAGAGCAAGAAACAGGAACCACTACTGTGGACAGGGTAAGAAGGAAGTCTAGTAAGACAAAGGGGATTGAGGAGGTCATATCCCATAAGGAGAGAGTGGGGAGTCACAGCGGCTCGAGTGGGTGTGTGCACGTGACAACAAGGCTGCATGTTGGAGCCGCATCCCCTGAACGTGTGACGTTGAGCCCCTCTCCAAGGGCCAGAAGTGCCTAGTAGATCTCCTAGTGAAATAGAAGCATTTGTCGAGTGTGGGTTGGGTGGTCCGTCAGCGGTAACACCACCCAAACCACCACCGCAACAATATATATATATATGTATATATATAATATTATATATATATATATATATATATATATATAATATAGATATATATATATATATATATAACTGAAAACTCACACCCCGAAGTGGCTCGAACCATACTGCCAGGAGCAATGCAACTGGTATGTACAGGGACGCATTAATCCGTTGACCATCACGACCGGACATAAGGAAGTGATAGCCGAAGCTATTTGAACAACTTCCACACCGGCACTCGGATTTAATCTTGGGCATAGCATTTTATCAAATCACCTCTTTTATGGGGGCAACACGTGAAGAACACAAATGCAAACAAGCCTGAATCGTCCCCAGGACTATATGCAACTGAAAACTCGCACCCCAGAAGTGACTCGAACCCATACTGCCAGGAGCAACGCAATTGGTATGTACAGGGACGTTTTAAATTGCTTGACCATCACGACCGGACATAAGGAAGTGATAGCCGAAGCTATTTGAACAACTTCCCCACAGGCACTCGGATTTTAATCTTGGGCATAGCATTTATCATATCACCTCATTTTTGGGGGCAACACGTGAGGAACACAAATGCAAACAAACCTGAATGGTCCCCAGGACTATATGCAACTGAAAACTCACAACCCAGAAGTGACTCGAACCCATACTGCCAGGAGCAACGCAACTGGTATGTACAGGGACTCCTTAATCCGCTTGACCATCACGACAGGATATAAGGAAGTGACAGCCGAAGCTATTTGAACCACTTCCTCGCCGGCACTGATGGTCAAGCGGATTAAGGCGTTCCTGTACATACCAGTTGCATTGCTCCTGGCAGTATGGGTTTGAGTCACTTCTGGGGTGTGAGTTTTCAGTTGCATATAGACCTGGGGACCATTCAGGCTTGTTCGCATTTGTGTTTCTCATGTGTTGCCCCCAAAAATGAGGTGATTTGATAAAATGCTATGCCCAAGATTACCATCAGAGTGCCGGCAGGGAAGTGGTTCAAATAGCTTCGGCTATCACTTCCTTATATCCGGTCATGATGGTCAAGCGGATTAAGGCGTCCCTGTACATACCAGTTGAGTTGCTCCTGGCAGTATGGGTTCGAGTCACTTCTGGGTTGTGAGTTTTCAGTTGCATATAGTCCTGGGTACCATTCAGGCTTGTTCGCATTTGTGTTCCTCACGTGTTGCCCAAAAAATTAGGTGATTTGATAAAATGCTATGCCCAAGATTACTATCCGAGTGCCGGCGGGGAAGTGGTTCAAATAGCTTCGGCTATCACTTCCTTATGTCCGGTCGTGATGGTCAAGCAGATTAAGGCATCCCTGTAGATACCAGTTGCGTTGCTCCTGGCAGTATGGGTTCGAGTCACTTCTGGGGTGAGTTTTCAGTTGCATATAGTCCTGGAGGACCATTCAAGCTTGTTCGCATTTGTGTTCCTAACGTGTTGCCCCAAAAAATGAGGTGATTTGATAAAATGCTATGCCCAAGATTACCATTCGAGTGCCGGTAGGGAAGTGGTTCAAATAGCTTCGGCTATCACTTCCTTATGTCCGGTAGTGATGGTCAAGCGGATTAAGATGTCCCTGTACATACCAGTTGCGTTGCTCCTGGCAGTATGGGTTCGAGTCACTTCTGGGGTGAGAGTTTTCAGTTGCATATAATCCTGGGGACCATTCAGGCTTGTTCGCATATATATATATATATATAATATATATATATAATATAATATATATATATATATATATATATTAAATTGACCGAAAAAGTAAGATTAATAATTCTAACACGAATTTTCTCAATATTCCTTATGTTTCTTTTTACTGTTCATGGTAATTGAAAAATCAATTCTCCAAATTCATTTCTATTTCTAGTCTGACGCGACACTTGAACGCGTTTCGTAATAACTTATTAAATTTCAAAGACTTTTAGTTTACACACACACAACTATAACCTGCAAACACTAAACAGAGTTCTTACTATGCTATGATTTTAAACAGCTTTCATTTTTCATTTTATACCCGCATTTTGGGTGAGGTGATATGTTACAAAAGTTTTCGACGAGGTGAACAAAACTTTCGACACAGGACAGTACACGAAACAATGGGTATTAATTAGATAAATTGAAGGTAAGAATGGAAGTAACTGCAGAGGGCCTATTGGCCCATATTTCCTGATGCTTCTATACTGAAGCGGAGTCTTGAAGTGGGTAGAATATAGTTGTGCATTAATTGGCTATTAATTGCTGGTGTTGATTTCTTGACGTGTAGTGCCTCACGGATGTCAAGCCGCCTGCTATCGCTGTATCTATCGATGATTTCTGTGTTGTTTGCTAAGATTTCTCTGGTGATGGTCTGGTTGTGGGAAGAGATTATTTGTTCCTTAATGGAGCCCTGTTGCTTATGCATCGTTAATCGCCTAGAAAGAGATGTTCTTGTCTTGCCTATATACTGAATTCTTTGAGGCTTACAGTCCCCAAGTAGGCATGTGAAGGCATAGACGACATTGGTCTCTTTCAAAGCGTTCTGCTTTGCGTCTGGAGAGTTTCTCATGAGTAGGTTGGCAGTTTTCTTGGTTTTATAGTAAATCGTCAATTGTATCTTCTGATTTTTGTCTGTAGGGATAACGTTCCTATCAACAATATATTTCAGGACCCTTTCCTCCATTTTATGAGCTGTGGAAAAGAAGTTCCTGTAAAATAGTCTAATAGGGGGTACAGGTGTTGTGTTAGTTGTCTCTTCAGAGGTTGCATGGCGTTTCACCTTCCTTCTTATTATGTCTTCAACGAAACCATTGGAGAAACCGTTGTTGACTAGGACCTGCCTTACCCTACAGAGTTCTTCATCGACTTGTTTCCATCCTGAGCTGTGGCTGAGAGCACGGTCGACATAAGCGTTAACAACACTCCTCTTGTACCTGTCTGGGCAGTCACTGTTGGCATTGAGGCACATTCCTATGTTTGTTTCCTTAGTGTAGACTGCAGTGTGGAAACCTCCGCTCCTTTCCATGACTGTAACATCTAGAAAGGACAGTTTCCCATCCTTCTCCATCTCGTAAGTGAAACGCAACACAGAATTCTGCTCAAATGCCTCCTTCAGCTCCTGCAGATGTCTGACATCAGGTACCTGTGTAAAAATGTCGTCAACATACCTGCAGTATATGGCCGGTTTCAAGTTCATGTCGACTAAGACCTTTTGTTCAATGGTACCCATGTAGAAGTTCGCAAACAGGACACCTCGGGGAGAACCCATGGCGACCCCATCTACTTGCTTATACATGTGCCCAACCGGGCTCAAGAAGGGTGCCTCTTTAGTACAAGCTTGGAGTAGTTTCTTTAGAATGTTTTCTGGTATGTCAAGAGGAGTACAGGCCGGATCACGATACACTCTGTCCGCTATCATCCCGATTGTTTCGTCCACAGGTACGTTGGTAAACAGTGATACTACGTCCAACGAGGCTCTTATCCCTGTGGCCCGTGTTCCCCGCAGTAGGTCAACAAATTCCTTTGGAGACTTCAGGCTGAAGGAGCAAGGGACATAATGAGTCAGCAAGCTGTTGAGTCACTTCGCCAGTCTGTACGTGGGTGTGGGTATCTGGCTAATGATTGGCCGAAGTGGGTTTCCAGGCTTATGTGTCTTGACATTTCCATACGCATATCCAGGTTTACCTGTACCCCCTATTAGACTATTTTACAGGAACTTCTTTTCCACCGCCCATAAAATGGAGGAAAGGGTCCTGAAAGATATTGTTGATAGGAACGTTATCCCTACAGACAAAAATCAGAAGATACAATTGACGATTTACTATAAAACCAAGAAAACTGCCAACCTACTCATGAGAAACTCTCCAGACACAAAGCAGAACGCTTTGAAAGAGACCAATGTCGTCTATGCCTTCAAATGCCCACTTGGGGATTGTAAGCCTCAAAGAATTCTGTATATAGGCAAGACAACACCATCTCTTTCCAGGCGATTAACGATGCATAAGCAACAGGGCTCCATTAAGGAACATATAATCTCTTCCCACAACCAGACCATCACCAGAGAAGTCTTAACAAAAAACACGGAAATCATCGATTGATACAGCGATAGCAGGCGGCTTGATATCTGCGAGGCACTACACATTAAGAAGTCGACACCAACAATCAACAGCCAATTGATGCACAACTATATTCTACCCACTTCAAGACTCCGCACCAATATAGAAGCATCAAGAAATATGGGCCAATAGACCCTTTGCAGTTACTTCCATTCTTCCCTTTAACTTACAAAATATTATACCCATTGTTTCGTGTTCTGGCTTCTATTGAAAGTTTGTTTTCACCACCTCCAAAACTGTTGTAACATGTCACCTCACCCAAATGCAAGTATAAAATCAAAGCTGTTTAAACTCTGTTTAGTGTTTGCAAGTTATAGTTGTGTGTTTGTATATTAAAGTCTTTGAAAATGTAATAAGTTATTACGAAACGCGTTCAAGTGTCGCGTCAGACTAGAAATAAAAATGAATTTTGGAGAATTGATTTTTCAATTACCATCAACAGTGAAAAGAAATATAAGAAATATTGAGAAATTCGTGTTAGAATTATTAATCTTACTTTTTTGGTCATATTGAAAATACATATACAACTGAAAACTCATACCCCAGAAGTGACTCGAACCCATACTGCCAGGAGCAACGCAACTGGTATGTACAGGGACGCCTTAAACCACTTGACCATCACGACCGGACAAAAGGAAGTGATAGCCGAAGCTATATGAACCACTTCCCCGCCGGCACTCGGATGGTAATCTTGGGCATAGCATTTTAACAAATCACCTCATTTTTTGGGGGGCAACACATGAGGAACACAAATGCAAACAAGCCTGAATGGTCCCCAGGACTAGATACAACTGAAAACTCACACCCCAGAAGTGACTCGAACCCATACTGAAAGGATCCCGTTCTCATTCATCCTCCCTATGCCGAATTGACCCAAGCAAGTGAGCCAAAAGTTGTGATCGGCACCCACTCTGGCGTTGATGTCGCCGAGGATGAACAGTGGATCCTTTACATTGATTCTCGCTATGACTCTGTTGAGGTCATCATAGAATTTTTCCTTCGCCTCTGCTAGAGAAGTCAGGGTTGGTGCGTATGCATTAATTACATTGACTGGTCCTGATTGGGAGTGCAGTTGAAGAGACAGAATTCGTCCAGTTTCTCCTGTCGGTGGTGTAATGTGTCCCATTAATGCATTTCTGACGGCAAATCCCATACCATGTTTTTTGGTCTAATCTGAAGGTTTTCCTTGCCAGAAGAAAGAGAAATCCCTCTCTCTCACAGATCCTTATTCTGGAAGCTTGGTCTCTTGGAGAGCTACAGTATCCGTCTAAAGTTTGCTCAGCTCCCTATCGATGACTGTTTTTTTTCGGGCGTCGTTGATTTCTTGCAGGTCGTCGGAGAAACCTGGTGTCAGTGTCCTGACATTCCATGTGCCCAGCTATAGGGCAGTTGATATTTTCTTTTTGATTTGGTATTGCTTAGTGCAAAGTTGTTGGACCGCTTGTCGGTTTTCACCCTTAACCCCATGCACCCATTAAGGTCGACGGACCGTGGCGACACAACACCTTATTGGCTGGGGTTTGCCCAGCTTGAGGCGGGCAGTAGCTGCCCAGTGGGGCACGATGACTCCTCCTACTGTCGCAAGCAACCTCTGGCGTTACTCTCTTTGCCAATCGAGCAGAAGACTTAAAACTGGTAGACTGTCACTTCCCGTGTTGGTTCAACGCTGAGAAGCGAGGCTGGGGTGTCCTCTCCCAGAACGAAAAACCTGGGTAGGTAGGTATGAAAGAGAAACAGTTACCCATGCTGCAGGTCCCCCCTCTTCACGTTGCTGAAATTATCCAATGGAAAGGCAAATGCCAATAGACATGGTTCCAACACCATCGCAGGAGCTGCAGGAACGAGGTCGGAGTTAACAACGAACTGGCTCCGGGGCTCCAACTCCGTATTTTTCCTCGAGGTTGACTCCTGAAGCCTTTCCCAAATGAGGGGTATGGCCGCAAGGCAGCGGAGGTTACAATCAGGGTTTTCTTTCCCCTAGATGAGCTGCCTTCCCAGGCTATCGATTCCCATCTACACGGAGCAGAAGGTTTTAAGGTGCCAGAGGCACGCCCTTGCTCCTTCTCCTGTTAGTAAAAGCAGTTCCACCAGTTCCATATTTATACTCGCATTTGGGTAAGGTGATATGGTACAACAGTTTTGGATGAGGCGAACAAACTTGTGGCAAGACAGAACACGAAAAATGGGTATTAATTGGATATGAGAGCAAAAGAATGGAAGTAACTGCAAAGGGCCTATTGGCCCATACTTCCTCTTGATGCCTCTATATTGAAACGGAGTCTTGAAGTGGGTAGAATATAGTTGTGCATTAATTGGCGGTTGATTGCTGGTGTTGACTTTTTGATGTGTAGTGCCTCACAGATGTCGAGCCGCCTGCTCTCGCAGTATCTTTCAATGATTTCTGTGTTGTTTGTTAAGACTTCTCTGGTGATGGTCTCGTTGTGGGAAGAGATTATATGTTCCTTAATGGAGCCCTGTTGTTATGCATTGTTAATCGCCTGGAAAGAGACGTTGTTGTCTTTCCTATATACTGAGTTCTTTTGGGCTTACAGTCCCCAAGTGGGCATTTGAAGGTATAGACGACGTTGGTCTCCTTTAAGGCGTTCTGCTTTGTGTCTGGAGAGATTTTCATGAGCAGGTTGGCCGTTTTTTTGGTTTTATAGTAAATCGTCAATTGTATCTTCTGATTTTTGTCTGTAGGGATAACGTTCCTATTAACAATATCTTTCAGGACCCTTTCCTCTGTTTTATGAGCTGTTGAAAAGAAGTTCCTGTGAAATAGTCTAATAGTGGGAACAGGTGTTGTGTTAGTTGACTCTTCAGAGGTTGCATGGCGTTTCACCTTTCTTTTTATGATGTCTTCAACGAAGCCATTGGAGAAACCGTTGTTGACTAGGACCTGCCTTACCCTACAGAGTTCTTCATCGATTTGTTTCCATCCTGAGCTGTGGCTGAGAGTGCGGTCGACGTAAGTGTTGACAACACTCCTCTTGTAGCTGTCTGGGCAGTCACTATGGCATTGAGGCACATTCCTATGTTTGTTTCCTTAGTGTAGAGTGCAGTGTGGAAGCCTCCGCCTCTTTCCGTGACTGTTACATCTAGAAAGGGCAACTTCCCATCCTACTCCATCTCGTAAGTGAAACTCAACACAAAATTCCGCTCGAATGCCTCCTTCAGCTCGTGCAGACGTCTGACATCAGGTGCCTGTTTAAAAATGTCGTCAACATGCCTGCAGTATATGGGAGGTTTCAAGTCTATGTCAACTAAGACCTTCTGTTCGATGATGCCCATGTAGAAGTTCTTAAACAGGACACCTAGGGGAGAACCCATGGCATCCCCATCTACTTGTTTATACATGTGCCCATCTGGGCTCAAGAAGGGCGCCTCTTTAGTACAAGCTTGGAGTAGTTTCCTTAGAATGTTTTCTGGTATGTCAAGAAAAGTACAAGCCAGATCACGATACACTCTGTCCGCTATCATCTCGATTGTTTCATCCACAGGTACGTTGGTAAACAGTGATTCTACGTCCAACGAAGCTCTTGTCCCTGTAGCCCGTGTTCCTCGCAGTAAGTCAACAAATTCCTTCGGAGACCTCAGGCTGACAGCACAAGGTGTGCGTGTGGCCAATCATCATCTGGCTGATGATTGGCCGAAGTGGGTTTCTAGGCTTGCGAGTCTTGACACTTCCATACGCATACCCAGGTTTATATTCCCCAGTAACCTTTGGCAAGTGGAGTCCGGACTTCTTGGCGTTTAAAATTTCGATCAATCCGTTTACCTTTGTTTTCAATTTGGCTGTAGTGTCCTTCGTTACCCTTTAGGGGGAGCCGGTCGGCCGAGCGGATAGCACGCTGGACTTGTGATCCTGTGGTCCTGGGTTCGATCCCAGGCACCAGCGAGAAACAATGGGTAGAGTTTCTTTCACCCTATGCCCTTGTTACCTAGCAGTAAAATAGGTACCTGGGTGTTAGTCAGCTGTAGTAGTTGTCGCTTTGAGCTTGGGGGACAGTATGGTGCTTCTGTAGTTGCCTCGAATATTTCTTCCTTCTGCAATAAGTTCTGCTTGCAAGGAACTTATTAAGGTACATATAATCTCTTCCCACAACCAGACCATCACCAGAGAAGTCTTAAAAACAACACAAAAGTCATTGATAGATACAGCGGTAGCAGGCTGCTCGACATCTGCGAGGCACTACACATCAAAAAGGAAACACCAGCAAAAAAGGAAACACACTACGAAAATTCAGTTTGTCAATGTAATCTGAAACATTGAATTGGAATGATAACATATTTAGTATAGCATATGTTACTCTTAAATGCAACAGATGGTGCTGTTTCTTAAAAAAAAATGCAATTACACAGCCCGTCCTCCAAAAATGGGGTGGTAAATGTAAGAAGACAAATAAGTGCAATTATGTACTATTCATAGCATTTAGGAATTGTACTTATTTTCACTTAGTATTAAATCTTACTGTCAAATATATTGTGAATATTTGAGTTTACCTGAAAAACTGAATAGAAAACCACAACCTCGCCTAACCGTCTTAATTTTTGAAGATAATAATTTTATTGCTTCTTAATTACAATTAGTACTTAACTTATAGCTATACTGATATTACAGTTTTATAAAACTAATAAAACAAAACTAAAATATATCAATAAATTGTAAAGTAACTCAGGATATTTTAAAATTTTGTATAAAATCTATATTGTTTAATAAACCTGAAAAAGATATTCCTAATATTTAAAGCTTGTGTATTGCAATTTGTAATTGAGAACTTCTTCCTAAATTTCTGAGTGTCTTAATAGAAAACGAGGAAAATTAAATCGGGGGAGGGGGTTTGGTAATTGTAACAGCCCCATAAGTGCAATTATACACTGTTAATGACAGTAAGAAAGTGTACTTATCACACTTAGTATTAAATCGTACTGTCAGTTCGGAGGATGGGTTGAATTACATGCAACAGATGGTGCTGTTTAAATAACAGTTTTTTACCTGTCATAGGTGTGGCATCTATAGTAGATATATGAAAATACGCGCGTTTTTGAATGGAACCTTATGTCAAAATTTCAAAGCAATCGGTGTAGAACTTTCAGAGATTGCAGCATGTGTTGCTCTAATGTCCAACAGATGGTGCTGTTTAAAAAAAATAATTCCTGTCACAGGTGAGGCATGTATATAGTAGGTGTATAAAACCAAGCGCCTATTCAAATGCAACTTTGTGTCAAAATTTCAAAGCAATCGTTGAAGAGGTTTCGAAGATTTCCCTCACATGAAAAACACAGTTTTTCAAAGAAGCAAGTTTTCCTTTCACATACCTAACATCTATATAATATGTATATAAAAACACGGTGAATGGAAGGTTGTGTGAAAATTTCAAAGCAATCGGTGAAGAACTTTCGGAGATTAGCGATTTTGAACAAACGAACATTTACATTTTTATTTATATAGATATAATAACTGAAAACTCCACACCCCAGAAGGATTCGAACCCAGACAGCCTGGAGGATTATGCACCATGACGTAACCAGTTTTTTAACCACTCGACCAACCGTGACTGTACAAAAGACATTGGTAACCGAGGCTATTTCCCCAACTGAGGAAAGTTGGGGAAATAGGATGCTGGGGAGAACAGAAAGACTGGTACAGCGATTTGCGTTGCTGTTCGAACTCCGAGCCCCCAAGTCTTACGGGAAGAGAGGCTTGTTTCCACTGAAGATCATCGAAAAAGAGGTTGGGGGCTTTCTCTAACATTGATATTAATAAGAGATCATATTCGCCTACTTTTTGGGTACTGTAGGAAGGTGAACACCTCAGAAAGTAGGTTAACCTGGGGAGGGTCAGGCATCTGGTGATGAGGAAAAGTGCATCATGAGCATCAATATTTTCAATTCTCCTATCCATCTATAAGGTCAGCGATTTTCTTATCAAGGACCTCATTCATGGCTTTCACCTGCAGGGTAGGGGGGGCCCCCTAGGAGTGTGCTGTCTTCAGGTTTAGTTATATGGATATTCGGCAGAATACCCTCTATTCTCTCTAGGATGTCCTGGTTGGAACATATTATTTCGCCCTTAAAGGAGATCAAGATGATGCCTAAAACTGCACCTTGCTCCAGGATTTTTCTGAGGTCGTCATCAGGACATGCTACATTAAGACAAGAACAAGCTGCATCAGGACAAGAACAAGCTGCATCAGGACAAGAACAAGCTGCATCAGAACAAGAACAAGCTGCATCAGGACAAGAACAAGCTGCATCAGGACAAGAACAAGCTGCATCAGGACAAGAACAAGCTGCATCAGGACAAGAACAAGCTGCATCAGGACAAGAACAAGCTGCATCAGGACAAGAACAAGCTGCATCAGGACAAGAACAAGCTGCATCAGGCCAAGAACAAGCTGCATCAGGCCAAGAACAAGCTGCATCAGGCCAAGAACAATCTACATCAAGACAAGAATAAACTGCATCAGGACAAGAACAAGCTGCAGCAGGACGAGAACAAGCTGCTGTAGAACAAGAACAAGCTGCAGCAGGACGAGAACAAGCTGCAGCAAGACAAGAACATGCTGCATTAGGACAAGAACAAGCCGCATCAGGACAAGAACAAGCTGCTGTAGAACAAGAACAAGCTGCAGCAGGATGAGAACAAGCTGCTGTAGAACAAGAACAAGCTGCAGCAGGACGAGAACAAGCTGCAGCAGGACGAGAACATGCTGCATTAGGACAAGAATAAACTGCAGCAGGACAAGAACAAGATGCAGCAGGAGATGAACAAGCTGCCTCAGTACAAGAACAAGCTGCACCAGGACAAGAACAAACGGCAGCAGGAAAAGAACAAGCTGCATCAATACAAGAACAAGATGCACCAGGACAAGAATAAACTGCACCAGGACAAGAACAAACTGCAGCTGGACAAGAACAAGCTGCACCAGGACAAGAACAAACTGCAGCTGGACAAGAACAAGCTGCAGCAAAAGAGCATCATGATGGTCGAAATTAATAATATGTAGGACACATTCCTACATATTGTTATGAACCCCCCCCCCCCAGGAGGCCTAATGAGGTAGATCTGCCTCTTGTGAGTTAATCCCCATCAGACCAGATTAATTAGGGGGCAAGGGCTCCTTTTAAAAGGGATTAATCAATGCAAACTTCAGTATTTATGACTAACGAGAAGAAAGGAAGAGGGCAAGCATGTATATGATGGAAACAAGGCAAGATGATATATCGAAAGGATGTTTCGAGACGTAACGTGGGCGGAGGTCTTAAGAGTCACTCGAGTCGACGGAGACAGACGTACGTTGTTGCCTCCTATGAAGAAGAAAGTTTGTAGCTCTGATGAAGAGTCTGAGAGAAAGCTACATGACCAGCGTCGTGAGGAAGCTATTGTGGACGACGTGCAAAGTATCTCTGTTATCGTGGTAACGATATAGGGCGGCCTGAAGCCTGATGGGTGGTCTTACCATTTGCGGATTCTACTGTGTGATCCCTTAAGTGGATAAGCTGGGCAGATGTGCCTGTGTGGCACCTGTTAGGTGACTTCTCTCGCTCAAGTCTGGATGCGTAGGAGCCGATAGTGGCACGTCCAAGAGGAATTTGTGGACGACCAGGTCGGGCGCCATATTTGAGTGTCGTTGGATAGGCGTCATCGCACCACCCTTTTGCGATTTGTTAGCGGAACTACAGGTGTACGGTAAAGTTTTACAGCGGAAATCCATGTGTATAGTGCAGCGTGTGTAGTGGACTTACATGTGTATTGTGGAGCCTGTGTAGAGGAACTGCACGTGGTATCATGAAGCTTATGTAGTGGTGAATATACCCACTATTCTCTCTACAAAAGAACTAAAAACAAAACTGCATGTAATATGATGGCGGACGGACTCCAGGGGTAGCAGCTAGTAGGTATTCTATTTGCAACTGAGGAACGTCGACCGCTGATTGAAAGCGAATCCTACATGAGTAGGCTTCCTGATCGGACTCCACTGGAATTCGAAATCCATTGGATCTGCCATGGACGCCTTACATACATGTGTTTTTCAGGAGGGAGGACGTAATACAAGATAAATTATTGTGGACAGCATTGATGTGTTTCAGGGATGGTGCATTAGGTACCCAGTAATGTTAGTGAATGACGAGCAGTGGTAAAGGTTGAGAGCCGTTTCAATATTTCTTTCTGGTTTGACGTTAATATTATATGGAGATTGCCCTTGGACCCCATCGACGCGATATGGGGCTGGCTAGGCCTTTAGGAATCTGGGAAGACGAAAGAATTAAAGCAGAAACCGCTTCCCCCAGCTGTGCTGTATTTGTTGGAGCCACTATGCTTATCTATTACTCGAGGGTATGATGCCTAGTTATTGTCGGACCTAGATGATAATATTGTTATTATTATATATATATCATTATGATATATATATAGTATATAAATATAGTTGTGTCTAGTAGACAACTATGTACTATTGCACAGTCGTAATCCCTGGGGTACGAATATATCTAGAAAAGGAGACCGATGATGGGAACCAAGAAACAGTATTGCAGGCATCGGTATCCGAGAGCCAGACATACAACATATCCTAAAAGAGCAGACACCATGGTAAAAACAGGGTCATCACTAAAGCGATGGGAGAGTGAGGGTAAGGTGCAAAAGTGAGGCTCCAGTGGGCCAGATTGACAATCGGGTCAGATTGACGACCCCTGAGCCACGATTCCCATAAAGGTGTGACGTTGAGCCCCTTCTCCTTAGGTAAGATAATTACATGGGTGATATCTCCATGTGGTTGTTCTGGGTTCCATTGGTGACTGATTGACTTAGTAGTAGTTTTTAGTAGTTATTTTTATACATATATGGGATCTCGGATCCTAATTAAAATTAGTGGTCCCCCCCTCCCGCTGCTGAAAAACATGGTAAAACTGAATTTCTCATCTCTAAAACTAGACTAGAAATGGTCTATGTATATGTAGAACAAGTACTCACGGCTGTAGTGAGTGACAAGGACGTTAAAAAATAAATCATAAAATCACACTGTATGGGTTTTGATCCATCCAGCTAGGAGCAAGACGAAGCTGCAGGACAAGACTAAGCTGTACAGAACAATGAACCTAAGCTCCATGACAATCATGACCAAGCATGCAAGAACAAGGACCAAGCTCCAGAACATGACCGAGCTGCAGAACTTGGACAAACTGCAGAAACATAACCGAGCTGCCAGGAAAATGACCAAATAAATATGGTGCATAAAACTGACATAACTTTAAACGTGTGCATAGAGTATGAGACCTGCGCAGTCGGACCCAAAGAAACT
>WNGS01024108.1:0-13014 GCA_020271785.1 Procambarus virginalis | reverse complement strand
CCCACAGTGTACGGTGGAGCATGGCATGGTACACAGCCGCTGCCAGCCGCCTCTCGTCCCGAGCGTGTACCTCCGTACCGCTAGCGCCCTGGAAGCCGCCCTCACTACTACGTGACGCCACCACCTTACGCACCGCCAGTGCCATTGTGTGTGCGTGTGTCTGTCTGTTCAGCATACAGCACGCCTCTACTCAGGAAATGATCTCAAGATACTGCGAGTACCTCCATGCCTACGGAAGCGAAACCAGGCTATCAGGCCACCTACGAGGTTCGTGTATAAATGTGCCTGACTGAGGGAGTAAGGAAAGGTACCTTAACTGTAAGTACCAAGATCTTGTCATTATTTATTGTATCTGTGTTCATCTGAGGTATCAACCACAGTTCCCAACTTCTTATATCTGTCACAAGTTATAGGTGAATCGACGGTGTAGGTGTGTTTATCTGTGTGGTATGAGGGCATTTCACTCGTCTGTGATGTGAGCTCTATCACTACACCACACAATTAGTTATTGTGTGATTATTTTGATAGCATGTTATTGCCTGTCCCATTGACATTGCCATTAATGATTTATTGTGCATCATTACCAGAGTATCCTGTTGGAACTCTTGTGGTGAATCTGGTGCAACTAACCCTGGGTGGGTTATGGTGATACTGCATACCGGGGGTGTAATGAGTGGCTGTCAACTGTGTTAAGTTAGGGTGTTTCTCCACGAGTGAATACGAGTCGATTAGCCGACGTCAAGAGTCTCGCTAAGATAACCATAGCTTTGCTGACGCCCAAGTCTAAAGTATATCAGGCACCCTGTGTATATGGGTTAAAGTTAGTAAATCAACTACTGTTAAGCTTTATGCTGGGGTGTTCCTGTTGAACCACTTCTGAATACTTCCAACATTACTCCAGCCTTCAACTCTAAGTGTCTTCAACACCGAGGTGCCTAAGTCACTAAACTATAAATTTTGATGAGGACCCTAGGCAGTCCCTTATACGTGGTTACATCACTGGGGAAGGTTCCACGATCACCGTGGATGCGTAAGGACCAGGTGAGGCTGGTCCTGAGAAGCGACCCCTAGGTACTACCGTGAACCCAGACCCTTGGCACCTCCCAGGCCCTGTACGGTTGCTCTCGTATTTTCTATCTGCTAATTCCGACAGTTTCGTGAAGTGTCTACCACATGTACATTGGCGACGTACGCATTGCAGGTCGTGGGAGCAAAGGAATAAAAAAATGAAAAGGCCCCCACATATACACAGACTTTGCAAAGGCTTCGACAAATGTGCACCATGGTAGTGATAGCACCCAAAAATGAGGTGGACCAGGATCAATAGGCACATAACTGGCAAATAGTAGGATCGCGGTATACTCAATTTTGCAGCTGTCCGCACGAACACAAAGAGTAACCAGTCAAACAAAGATAAAGAATCGATGTCCCAAGGATAGTTAAAACTGCTCTGTACATCAAGGGTGATAGATACCTTTGCAACGGGCTACTGTTCCTTTATCTCATATCAGATATAGATCAAAAATACACGTCACAGCTTCGTATCTTCCTCATCACAGATGACTCAAAAATCAGCATGAACATTACCTTCTGCTGAAGGACATATGACAAAACTACAAGCAGGACATGTCAACAGAAGTTTCTGCGATTGGCAGCACGAAATAACATGATGTGTTTAACAAGTGATAAAATTTCAGGTACTCAGGTACTGGCTAAGGTAACATATGATGGATCTGAAACAGATACAAGGTACAAACACACCAAATCGAATCTTCCCATCTAGCTAGAAAAAAACAGCATGTCCAGTTCTTAGGGCACATATGAGTCTTGACGAATCTAACGTTTAGGAGGCATAACCAGGCAAATATTGCGTCAACCAGAAAATGATCGGATGGATTACTTGAACTTTCAAATCCAGGGATCCCCACACATTGGTATTGTATCTCAGCTAGGTCAGCTTGTGTTGTCCCGTCTCGTATACTGCTCAGTACTCGAACTTCCCCCTTCAGAGTAGGTGAGATTGCTGAAACAGAGGGTATACAGAGAACAGTATACCGGGCACGCATAGCAAGAATAAGACACCTAAACTATTGGGATCGTCTTCTAAAGCTCTCAAACTGTACTCTCTAAAAAGGAGACACGAGGAGAGATACCAAATAATATACACAGTGAGAAATACTGGAGGGCCACGGGTCCCAAATCTACACAGTAAAATAACAACCCTACTGGAGTGAACGACATGGAAGCAAATGCAAGATTGACCCAGTGAAGAGCAGAAGAGGTGCCATAGGACCATCATGAGACACACATGTCTAAATCATGCAGGGGTCCCGTGGATATGTTCAAACGTCTTGCCGAGCGACTAGGAAATATTGCTCGGAATACCATGGACTACTATCTCAAATGGCAAACATGGACTGTTTTCCTGAGAGAAGGAGTTCCGGATCAGCCGGGCTGTGGGTAGGTATGTGGGCCCCTGCGGGCCCGCTCCAAAGCAACAGCCCTCCTGGAAGGTGACCAGTAATGGGACCCAGAACTCAAGTCCGGAGCCTGGCCTCGGGCCGGGCTCAAGGTGCAGGAGTCGAAGAAAACTCCCAGGAACACCACAGATCAAGAAGGTATCAAGCGGATGTAATAGTGGAAACATAAGATTTCCAACTCTCACGCTTAGCTGTACGAATGATCCTACGGGCCCACAGACCTTTGGCTTCCGAAACAAAATAAAAGAATCAAGCGCCTGTCAGCGTCGGTGTTTCTTCCAGGCTATACGCTAACAGCGGACAGCCCGAGCACAATCAGCATTCCACCAGGGACTAACGCACTTCCGTGCGCCCCTGGAAGTAGAGCGAGGAACAGAGCAGAGGGCAACATCGAAGACGGTGTCATGAAAACGGAGAAGGGCGCAGAGGAAGAGGCAGAGAGGAGATGGTCAGTGAGAGTAGCACGGAGGGTGGAATAGGCTCCAGTCAGCCTGGGCAAACTGCTCATCCTATGGGAATGGATGAGGGGAGGGTGAAAAAGAGGAAAAAGAAAATAATGATGGGGAGGAACATGGTCACTGTGTTATCGGAGGTCATCAGTCAAGGAGACCCGTCTCGTAGATCCAAGTAAAGGGACGGACTGAACAGCAAAAGAATCAAGACAGGCAAAGGGTCGGTGTGAGTGCGAGAGTCTACATGGGTGGGCTCACCAGAAATCAGAACAGACAGGGAAGAAGAAAGGACGAACGGGTTGAGCACGGGGCGTGCCTCATGTGCGTTGTCTAGAACATCACCCCAGAGGGATTGTGCCGACAGGTGAAATCACCCAACAGGAGCACTGGCTCTGGCAAGGAGTCAAGAACTGCTGTCAGGATCAGGAGGGAAAGCGGGATATCTTCGGAAGGGAGATAAATTGACACAAGACTGTATCACAGTACTTAGCCACAATGATACGGGCAGCAGAACAATAGATAGGGGATGGAAACAGTAGGGGGACGAAGGATATCACAGTACGATCATATGAGATGCAGTCACAGTCTGGGCCCCCAGCACAGAGCCGGGGTGAGGAGTGAGGAAGAAGAAAGAAAGGAAATAAACCACCGAAAGTGCCCAGGGACGAGCACCAGAGCATCGAGTTCCATGGAGGACCAACACATAAGGTGGTGGAAAACTGTGTAACGTGAGAAGTCTGTGGAGTTCATGAACAGTTGGCATAAATCCACGAATATTCCACGGAAAAAGAGACATTATCAAAAAGAGAAAGGGCAGCAAAAGAGAAGGGAAGAACAAAATGTAAATGAGAAACATAGTATATTAAATATGCTCAGGATCAGGATCAGGGTCAGCGGAGTCAGGGTTAGGGAGCATGAGTAAACTTTCTAAGGACGATGGAGTTAAGGGAGCGGGAGGACAGACCAAAGGCAGACGTGCAGGGTCCAGAGAAAGAAGCCAAACTGAGAGGGGAGGTCAAGGACAGCAGGTGGAGGGGGGGACAGGAACCGGGGTAGGTACCGCAGCAAGGGCAGCACTGAAGAGGGAATCAGGGGCTAAAAAAAAATATCCATAGCTGAGACAGGGGGCCCGACCACCGAAATGGCAAGGGACGTGATGTACGATAGAGTGTGCAGAGGGTTGGGGGTGAGAGAAGAAAGCGATGCCTTCTTACCAGCCGAGGAGGATAGGAGGACGAATGGAGAGACGCAGGCCTTACGTTTCTGACTGCAAAGAGAGAGACAGGTGTTTACAGCACAGCGAAACTGGGCTGAGACGTCAACGTGTGCTCAACAAAGCATGGAACGGGCTAGTGGGTGAACAACAATAGAGATTGCTGGGTGATGGACATCACCCTGGACAGACGAGGCGGCGTGGAGGGCCCAAAGGACTGGGGGAAGGGCTATGGGAAGAGGAGTTTGGGGAGACGAGGAAGAGGACACAAGAGACATGGCAGACTGGGTAGAGAACGGTGGAAACCAGATGAGAACCAATGGAGGGCCCCTGTCGGGACAGCAAACGTGTGAAAGGACCCGGGGAGGAGGTGGGGGTGTGTCCGGGTCTAAGATCTGAAAACGGTTGTGAGACCGAGTAAGGTGGGAAGGACGAGGAGGAGGTAGAACGCACACGCAGGCAGTGTAGGTATGGCAGTACGAAAGGGGTAGGAGAGCAAACATTGACGATCCATGCAGGGAAAGGCAGACGATCCCGGTGTTTTAAGTTGAAGACGGCTTCCTCAAGTTTGTAGTATATACACGAGCAGGAGATACGTAGTAGGGTGCCTCACCGCATTTGAGGCAGCAAGCCTGGGGAGAATTGCAATCGGATTTTAGAGTGTATCAGTCGGTCCCACCCATGGGGTATTTAATCGACATGTACTTGAGCATCTGGAGGACACCCATGCATCCGAACTATCCAGCACTTATGGAACAGGTCTAGGACTGATAGGGAATGTCAACACTCCTGAACGGAGCATCTGACAGCAGCAAAGAATTGATCCGAGGGCGGAAGGGTACTACTATCAAAGGTGATTTTCACAATTTGAAGGGGCTGACGGCGACGGACCACGAGGGGGGTCAGCGGTAAACGTGCCCACCTGGAGGACAGGAATGGCCTTGGGCTTCGAGGATAATGTTTAAATATGCCTCATGGCAAGAGGGTCGTTTAGGTCTCTAAACACAGTTGCAACCACGGTGCGGTGAGGAGGTACAGTGTCAAACAACTGGCATTAACAGTAGTTTTTGGAGATCCGAACAATGGTCTCCCCAATGCAGGACAAAGCACCTAAGCGAGTAGCTGCATCCAGTGAAGGAGCAACGACGACACGTGTACCTAAACGGGGGGGGTTAAAAGTGACATCGAGGCCTCGCCACCGAATCAACAAGGTGTTTTATGGAGTGAGAAATCATCAGGAGTAGATTCCAGAGGGAGGAGATCCAAGTATTTGCCCCACGAAGCATGGGACACAAACAAAGCTTAGGTACATATTAGTATGGGAAGGAATCGTGCGAGTTACAGGCCGTGGCGGGGGACGGCGTTCGAGCACCCCAAGAGAGGGGTTAAGCAAAGGTTCAGTTGTCACAATGAGACACTGAGTCGCGCCAGGGGACGACGGGGTCGGTCCACCGCTGGGGCCGATATGGCTCGACCCAAACTCCCACATGAGGGAGGGGAGGGCTAGGCTCGGGCCCAGTTATAGCGGGTGCCAGAGCCGCGGTCTTCCAACAACAGTCTGACTCGGGGGCTTGGTAGCCAACCCCACGAGCCTGAGAACACATAAGAGGAATGGTATTTATCAACATGAATAAATGAGGAGGTAAGGACTTCATTTACCGAATGTGCCCCCATATCCCACCACGTGATATCCACATTAGAGGCAGGACCACCAAACAAGAGCAGCTTGTTGCCCGGATGCTTGCCGAGGCACCCCAGTGGTGACGTCGTGATGAGGATACGCTTCCACAAATGCGCCACCTTAAGCAACCCGTCAGTACCGTCGAGATGTGGTTCAGTGACGAAAGAAGGACTGACAATAAAAGGGCCCACCTCGCTTGAAGACGTTGAGGTACTACAGTTCTCTAGGAGTGCAAGCGAGTATGCCCTCCTCAAACACCTGGGTGTCAAAACAAAAGGAGGCCGAAAGAATGATCAAAACAGACTAAAGGTCGGCGGGAAATGAAAATTAGAAATTATGGGAGCCGGTCGGCTGAGTGGACAGCACGCTGGACTTGTGATCTTGTGGTCCTGGGTTCGATCCCAGGCGCCGGCGAGAAACAATGGGCAGTTTCTTTCACCCTATGCCCTGTTACCTAGCAGTAAAATAGGTACCTGGGTGTTAGTCAGCTTTCATGGGCTGCTCCTGGGGGTGGAGGCCTGGTCGAGGACCGGGCCGCAGGGACACTAAAAAGCCCGAAATCATCTCAAGATAGAAAGGAGACGATGGGGGTGGGGAGGGGAGGGGAAGAAAAACGAAAACATAAGGAAAAGTTGTCCAGCACAAATTGTGAGGACAGCAGCAGGAGCATAAGGCCACAAAAGGACAGAGGACTGTCTCATGGAGCATCACACTCAGACAGCCGCCCACCAAACCCCTCACGGCATCAACGGGCCGGACAGCTAGGGCGACCCACAGCCAGGATACATAGTAACCTACCAGTAGACGCAGGCTAACAGTAAGGAAAGAGCAAGAAAAATTCTTTATAGGCAGCATAGAACATTGGTATAACAATTATGAGCCTGAGAATGTACAACCGTTTTATGATGACCTCGTAAATAAAACCTATGAGGCCATCAAAAATAGTGAGTCACACCAAACAAAAAGGAGTACTGGTAAACAGGTCAGACACAACCAGTACTATGATGATGCTAAACTGAAAGAGCTTAAATCAATTGCTAGACAGACAGGTAAAGCATATAAGAGCCTTAGAACTCCTCATATGTTAAAACTGTTTCAGGCCGCGCTTGCAGCGGCAAGGGAGAGAATGACTGAACTGAGACAAAATGAATGGGAGGGTTTGTTAGTGGACTTAACCTGCATACTCCCTGGGCAAAGCCTGGAAAGGCATAAACAAAATTATTGGTAAAAATAGTAGACAAGTTTCACACCCAAACCCGCTACAGAAAGCCAATCAGTTAATTGCAAAATGGGCTCAGGTTTCCAGCCTTGGAATGCTACCAGCTAGCACTAGGGAGAAATTGCAGGAGAGGTCCACAGACAGAAATTCTCTCATAAATTTCATGTTGAGCAAGCAACATGATGAATGTGATGTTCCATATACAGATTATGAATTGGATGCAGCCCTCTCCAGGGGCAGTAGTACTGCTCCTGGTGAGGACGGTATCACCTATGATATTCTAAGACTCCTACATCGTGTACCCAGTAACCCATTATTAGAATTGTTTAATGCGAGTTATGTCACTGGGCAGTTGCCAGTATCATGGACCACCAGTCTTACGGTACCTGTACCAAAGCCTGGCCAACCTGATGCTTTCCGTCCCATCTCACTGACCAGTTGTATGTGCAAAACTTTTGAGAGAATGGTGCTTAATAGATTATTGTATAGAGTTAAAGAGCACATGTCACCTGATATCAATGGTTTCACACATGGTAAAAGTGTACACAACTGTATCACAACCTTTCTTACTGTTCATGGAGATAAAAGGCACAAGTACACAACATTTCTTGATTTAAAAAATGCCTTTGATATTGCTAATAGGGAAGTTATTATGTATGAATTAGCGAGAATGGATATAGGGGGACACTTATTACAATGGATACGAGGCTATCTTACCAACCGGAAGTCCTTTGCACTGTTCCAAGGCTACAAGAGTGAAACTAAAGTAATGCAACTAGGCACCCCACAAGGAGGAGTACTCAGTCCTACCTTGTTTAATGTTCTAATTAATGCTTTACTAAAATTAATCCCAACTAGTCCGGCAAACATCACTATCAGCTATGCAGATGACATCCTTGTACATACTAAAACCCACCGTGAAATGCAAACAGTCTTAAATTGTATACATACAGCTTGTGAGAGCCTTGGTCTTGTAATCAACGCTGCTAAAACTAAGGTATTTAACAGACAAATTGGCAACCGCAAAAGTGGACCACAAAAACTTAAGATAGATAACATATCAATAGACCATGTCTCTTCTTTCAAATATCTTGGTGTCTCTGTCCCTTGTACCTCAACTGCAGTCAATAAGTTACATCAACAATGTAGAGACAGACTCAAGGCTCTCAGAACTGTAGTGGGGTACAGCCCTAAATACGGTGTTAATATTAGAATAGCAAGAATGATGTATTTAGCGTATACAAGGTCTCTGATAGACTATCATGCACCAGCTTTGGTCCTGCAAAATGGCAAAAGTATTGATAGACTAGAAAAAATACAAAATGAAGCACTCAGAATTATACTTGGCTGTCCTATAACTACTAAAGCTCTCAACATGCGGAAAGAATTAAATATACTTAGCATTAGAGATAGAATATTTGAAATTAATCTTATGATGGGACTAAAGCTTCTGCGTGATAACAAAAACAACATTGTGTCAGTTGAACTGTTAGAACACATACGAAATGGAACTAGCGAGTCTAAATGGATTCAAAGAACAGCCACTCATATTAAAATGATGGGACTGCACGATGTATATACAGATGAAAGAGTACAGCACTTCCTTCCACCCTGGCAGATAGTACCTTTTGACATCCTGACCCCTGCATACCCCACCAAGAAACTAATCACAAACAACCCTCATGCTCAGCTTGCTGCTAAATTAAGCACCATAGAACACATTCACAATATACAAGCTGAAAACAAACATTGCACAGACCATATACACTGACGGATCACTCAATACAGCTACAGGGAGGGCAGGAAGTGCTGTTATTGCTCATCAGCCCGATGGCAGCACAATTCAAAGGAATATCCGAATTAGTAACTGGGCGTCCACACTGCAAGCCGAGTTGGTAGCAATACTGGTAGCACTCGAAATTGACAACACTGAAGTAGACAGCTTAATTATTTCTGACTCCCTTTCCTCACTACGAGCAATAAACAGTTTGCAATCAAGTAATAACGTGCTTGTCTTGAAAGCTAGATGTAGATATATAAGAATACTTAGCAAGAGGGTAAATAAAAAAATGTGTAGATTCCTTCTCACATTGGCCTGCAGGACATGACAAAGTTGACGCCCTTGCTAAGGCTGCAGTAAATAAAGACAGTATTAAACGGAATCTTGAGTTATAAAATAGGTCCCATAAAAGTGTCATTAGACAAGAACTCCTGGATGGATTTGAAGAAAGTAGAACAGTGCAAACTGGAACTAGCAGGTCCATTGTTCATCACAATGAAATGTGTGAAGTAAAACATGTGTATGGGGCAAGTAACAAAGTCAGTAGACTAACAGATGTTGTCACAGCTCGTATAAGACTTGGCTACAAGTATCTCTGGCAGTTCGGCTTGTATAGGGATCTAGATGAAGTAAAGTGTAAAGTGTGTGGACAAAGACAGGGACACACACTCGAACACTATATCTTGGATTGTAATAAAATTAAGTCATTTAGAGATGGATCTGAGCTCGCTCTGTATGATATGGCAATCTATCTTATTACCATCTTCTTGAGGTTATCTTGAGATGATTTCGGGGCTTTTTTAGTGTCCCCGCGGCCCGGTCCTCGACCAGGCCTCCACCCCCAGGAAGCAGCCCGTGACAGCTGACTAACACCCAGGTACCTGTTTTATTGCTAGGTAACAGGGGCATAGGGTGAAAGAAACTCTGCCCATTGTTTCTCGTCGGCGCCTGGGATCGAAGCCAGGATCACAAGTCCAGCGTGCTGTCCGCTCGGCTCCCTGGGTAAATGGATATGGATAAATTAAATGGACCATGGATAAATTACCTGAAATCCTTGCACTGTATCCACATTTCGCTTCCAGTAAATGAACGACATATAAGATTTAGAAACAAGTAGTGTATTGTGAGGACTAATAATAAACAGAAGCTCCCCTATGACTGTAATATCCCCACTGGTCAAACTATTATGTATTAGCGATAAGACCTACCATTAATGTATGATGACTTACTGTAAATATGTAGCTCTTGAAATAGCGCTTTCTCTGTAACTAGCTGACATTGTAACTATAAGGTGTGAAGGATAGATGAAATTGTTTATGTAATAATCTAAGATGAGGTCTGATAAAGACCTTTGTGCCCTCTGTAATGCTTTTGCGCTACTGCTCACAGGATGGGTATGGGGTGCACAATAGTAAGTAAGTAAGTAAGTAATTATCAATAGAAGGCACCAAACCGGGAAGGCTATGTAGCACATCAAATGTGCGGAATAATCAGAGGGCGCTAAATATCACCAAGGATGCCAATACGAGAACAAAAACGCATAAGGCGAACGATATCAAAAGTTTCAGAGTCCCCAAGAATTCTATCGAGGGACAAGCGACCGCGAGGGGCGGTCGGAAAACAAGACACACACTCGTGCTGGAAGTCAGGACATTCAACAAGGATATGTGCGACCGTAAGAGGGACAATGCAATTTGGACTACAAGGAGCAGGGCGGTGCTCCATTAAGTGACCGTGAGTTAAACGGGTATGGCCAATACGTAATCTAGCCAGAGCCGTTTCCCACCGTCGGTTATGGTGGCAGGAGGAAGGCCACTGGGACACACGACTCTTGAGAGCACGCAGTTTGTTACCAAGAACAGAAGACCAACAACGCTGCCAACGGGCAAGGATGGAGGCATGAATACTGGGTAAAAGTCGGAATAAGGAACACCCTTATGGGAGATGGGACAAGTGTGGATAGCTTCCTTAGCGGCAGTATCCGCACGCTCATTTAAAGAGACACCAACATGGCTGGGAACCCAGCAAAACGCAACCGACTTAAATTTACTGGAGATAAGAAACAGCCAATGTTGAATCTCGATGACCACGGGTGGACCGGATTAAAGGACCCAAAGCCATGAGGGCACTACGAGAGTCAACTACTACCACGAAGGAGGACTGCCCCGGGAAAGCAGGAGACGAAGAGCATAGAGAATAGCATAGAGTTCTGCTGTGAAGATGCTAGCCTCCGGAGGAAGGCGACACATATAAGTGTGGTCAGGAAAAACAACAGAGTAGCCCACACCATCAGCAGACTTTGACCCGTCGGTGAAGATGGGAACGGAGTGGGAGTGAGAAGAAAAGTGCTCAAGGAAGAGGCGTTTCAAAACTGTAGGAGGGTAAAAGCTTAGTGATGCGGGTCAGAGAAGTACAAAATTTGGGAAGGGGGACCCTCCACGGGGGCAAGGAGGGAACAATACGAGGAGAAACATTAATAAGACGAACCGAAAGAGAATCTTGTAAGCGAGACAAACGGACAGAAAGAGGAAGGTGGTGAAGAGGAACAGGAACTACAGGAGGGGTAAAAGTCAAAGCACGATAGAGGGGCAGAGTGAGGATGCTGTAAGGATCGCGCTAGATAGCGAAGACTGTAGCGATCACGGCGATCCTGGAGAGACAGAAAGCCAGTGTCAGCGTACAAACTGAGGGTAGGAGTGGAACGAAAAGCACCAGAGCTGAGGCGCAACCCAGTATGGTGCAAAGGATCAAGACGGCGAAGAGTAGAAGGAGAAGCAGAAGAGTATGCAGGGCAACCATAATCGAGCTTAGACAGGACGAGAGAGGAATGCAAATAGAGGAGCGTGCGCCTATCCGCTCCCCAAGAAGTATGGGACAAAACCTTAAGTAGGTTAAGGGCCTTAGAGCATTCCACACGGAGGTAAGAGACATGGGGCGACCAAGACAAACGAGTGTCAAAGAATAACCCCAAAAGCTTCGCGGAATCTTTGTACTCAAGGGGATGACCATAAAGTGACAAAGAGGGACGAACAACGACCCGCTTCCGAGTAAAAGTCATGGCACAAGTCTTAGTAGTAGAGAACTTGAAGCCATGATTGGTGGCCCAAGATGACACGGCATCAATCGCAAGTTGAAGCCGCCGTTGAAGGAGAGGCGAATCATCACCTCGACAGCAAAAGTAAGATCGTCAACATAAAGAGCGGAGAAGATGCCAGAAGGAGGGAGGAAAAGAAGACCATTGAGGGCAACCAGAAAAAGAGAGTAGTACTCAGAACACTACCTTGGGGCACACCTTCACACTGCCGAAAAGAGGCAGAGAGAGTGGCACCAAGCCTGACTCGAAAGGTACGACGAGAGAGAAAGCTTTGAAGGAAGAGAGAGGGAGATTACCACGAAGGCCAAAAGAACGAAGTTGGGACAGAATATGGTATCTCCAAGTCGTGTCATAAGCCTTTTCCAGGTCAAAAAGGACAGCAACAACGGAGGTCTTCGCAGCAAAAGCAGTACGAATATAGACCTCCAAGTTCACCAGGACATCAGTCGTGCTGCGGCACTTGCGAAAACCAAATTGAGAAGGAGAGAGGTGGTGATGGTGATCCAAGAACCACATCAGACGGACATTTACCATACGCTCAAACAGCTTGCAAACACAACTCGTGAGAGCAATAGGGCGGAAGTCCCAGGGGACGTACCGAGAGACCCTGGTTTCCGAATAGGGAGTACAACGGCATCGAGCCAGTCCTCAGGGACGGACGATGACTCCAGACCTGGTTATACAGATTCAGTAAATACTGAAACGTGCATGGAGGGAGATGGCGAAGCATCTCATAATGAACATCATCGAGCCGTTCGTAGATCCGCAGAGGGCCAGGGCAGACTGAAGTTCAGAAAAGAGAGAAAGGATCGTTATAGGGAAGGCGGAGATGAGTGTGAAAATCTAAAGGAGAAGATTCAAGAACAGGCTTACGAGAAGGAAGGATTGAGGAAGATGAGAACCAGAGCTAACAGAAGAAAAGTGGGAACCCAGTTCGGCCGCGACCTTCACTGGATCCGCCAAGAGTCCCACGGAGGTGGAGAACTGGCGAGACATCTGGAATGACTGCCCGCAATCTTGCGGATCTTCTTCCCAATCTGCGGTAGAGGAGTATCGGACGTAATGGTGGAAACATAAGATTTCAACTCTCACGTT
>WNGS01024103.1:0-10304 GCA_020271785.1 Procambarus virginalis | reverse complement strand
TTGGGCTACTTGTGGCCCTGTTGGGCTACCTTGTGGCCCTGTTGGGCTACGTTGTGGCCCTGTTGGGCTACTTGTGGCCCTGTTTTGCTCTTGTGTCCCTGTTGGGCTACTTGCAGCCTTGTTGGGGCTGCTTGTGGCCCGTTTGCGTGCCTTTTTGGGCTCTGTCTTCGCTTCTTTGGGCCGGTTTTCTTGTTTCCTGCTCACTCTTTTGGCTACTTTTCTTTGTGCAGTAGTCTTGGTTGCCGCCTTCCCCCGCAGGGTAGGTTGCGCGTTTTCGGCCAGCATGTCATGCGCGTGTGCCGCGGATTTTGTTTTGGTCTGGGCGGTGTGTAGTGCCGGTGTTCGTCTTCTTTTTGCTCCAGTGCTTCGCCTTTCGCTCTTCTCCCTTGCCGCGGTATGTGCCCCTTTTCGCTCCGGGGGTGTCCTGGGTTCCAGTTGTGGGGAGGCCGCCGAGTTTCCCCTGTGTCATGGGTGTGGGCCGCCTTCTTCGCCTCTTCCTTGCTCTCCTGCAGGTCCGGCTCTGGCTTCTTCACCTGGCGGTGCTCCCAGGTTCTTCTGGCTCGTTTGAGTCGTGTCACTTCGAGCCACCCAGTTTGCCAGGTGAGTTTTCTGCGGTCTGGCGTCTTTTGGCAGGGCGCTGGATGTGGTGTTATATGCCTGTCTTTCTTTAGGTCTCTTTTTGTACGACTGAGACCGTTCGCACACCAGTGTCGGTCCCCCTTTTTTCACCCCTTCCTGTCCCACTCTTGTGCATGTCCATCCCATGCTAGGGTCATTCAGGGGTCCCACCTTTGTTAGTGTTATGTGGTGTGGGGTTTTGTGTTGGTTCTTCTGTACTCGCCTGGTAGGGCTTCCTGGCTGTGCTTGCAAGGTTTATGCGCTCTGGCTTTTGGGTCCCGCCTATCTGGTAGAACTTGCGGGATAGTACCAGTGGAGTGCAGTGGTGCCATAGGCACACTCGGGGAACACTGTATATCCATCAGAGGTCTGCAGTTGTTACACGACCTCCTTGCGAGCATACGCCTTCTCGCTGGTACCTTATCTTGAGGTTAACTTGAGGTGCTTCCGGGGCTTAGCGTCCCCGCGGCCCGGTCATCGACCAGGCCTCCTGGACTGGTCATGCTGGCTGTTGGACATGGCTGCTTGCTGCCCGACGTATGAGTCACAGCCTGGTTGATCGGGTATCCTTGGAGGTGCTGATCCGGTTCTCTCTTGCACCAACCCGTCACCGCATCTTTATTACGTCAATATTGACTTCTTCGTTCCGTGCATAGGTGCCATACTAAACATAATGGTTTCCCTTAAAAACTTCGTGGAAAACACCGACCTTACCTGACCTACTTAGTAGGTTACAATAAGCATCTTATGGTTTCGTAATTACAATTGTTACTTAACCTATTATCGGTATGCCACTGAACTCTGTGAGGGGATTGCAAGTTATGCCCCTATGGTACGGTCTGTGGACTTTCGGGGCACACTAGCTTGCCTTCGACTTAGTTATGGCCCATCCTGGTTGTGGGGAGTCTGTGGGCCTGCAGGCCGCCCCATGCGTCTTCCTGGTGGGCCTCCCTTTGGCCGGTCTAGCCTGGCCTCGGGCCGGGCTGGGGTGTACATGAGCTCCCGGTTCCCCATCCAGCCGGTTTTGAGCGGGGTTTCTCCGCCCCGTCGGTCGCCTGGTAGGCGGGTTCCTGGGCCTGCTGGGTTCTGTCGTGTCTCAGTGGGCCCTGTCTGGGGTCTATCTGCTCCGTTCTCTGCCTTTGCCGGAGCGAGTTGCTCTTTACCTGTGGCATGTTGCGGTGGTGTATACTCCCCTAGTTGTGCTTGCGGGGGTTGAGCTCTGGCTCTTTGGTCCCGCCTCTCAAACGTCAATCTTATAACAGGTGTACGGTTTCCTGAGCCTATTGGGCTCTATCGTATCTACACTTGAAACTGTGTTTGGAGTCAGCCTCCACCACATCGCTTCCTAATGCATTCCATTTGTCACCACTCTGACACTAAAGTTCTTTCTACTGTCTCTGTGGCTCATTTGGGCATTCGGTTTCCACCTGCGTCCCCTAGTGCGTGTGCCCCTTGTGTTAAACAGCCTGTCTTTATCCACCAGGTTGTATGTTGCTACTACTACTCTGCGTGTGCATTAGTACCGTGTTTCGCAGTGGCGTGTCCTTACTCCTGGGGTTTTTTATGCTTCTGCTCTTTCGTCCTGCCTCACCCCAGTCGTTTTCCTGGCATCTCCTTTGGTCAGTTTTGCCTGCACTTGCTGCTATGTTGGGGGACGTGGTCGGTTTCCACCACTTCATTGTTTGTGTGTTCCCTTGTTTTCCTCCTCTGCCACAGGGGTGTTCTGCGTGTGTTCCTTGGCTTCTTGGGCTTTTTTCGGCCTGTGTCCTGTGGTGTGCTTCTTTGTCTCGGTCTGTTGCTGTTGCTCGTACCTCTTGGTTCGGGTACGGTTCTGGCGGCAACCCTTCCGCCTTCTTTGGTTTCCTTGCTTGCCCTGCCACTTGGTTTTTTGGGGTCTTGCGATGTCTCGCGTCGGACCCGTCATTTGTTCTCCTGGCGGGTTTGCTTGCTTTGGGATTTGTCTGTTCGGCAGACGTTCCATCTCCTTGTACCACCTGAGTTCGGTGGTCGCGCCCGAGATCTTCTTGCGGCTCCGCCTTTTCCTGGGCTCGGAGGGGCCTTGTCGGGGCTGCTTCCGTCTGCCTCGTGGTCTCGCCTCCGGCTGGTGGTCGGTGTCCCACCTGCGTGTTTCTCTTGGCGGCAGTATGGGGTGTTTTGGCGGTCCTTCCTTTTCCTGTACCTTCTTAGGTGGTTCCTCTTGTTAGCGTCGGCCTGGTTTTTTGGTGGGGGTTGGGGGCCGTCGTCGTGCCACATACTGTCGCCTCTCTCTTTGTGCGGCGCTGGCGGAGTCGCTTTGGCTTGCTTTCGGTCTTGCTTCTACACCCGCTTAGTAAGCTGTCTTGTGCTTCGTTTCCCCTCCGGCCTGTTCGTGGCCGCTTGCACCATCCTGGTTCTGGTCAGCGTGCTCTGTCTTCTCCTCGGTTGGTAGTGCCTCTTCGTTCCGGTTTGTTTTTCGTCGGCTCTTTTCCTTTTGGCATTTGCCTCTGGGGTCGGGTCGCTGTGTTTTCCTGCTCCTTTGGTTTTAGCGTTTTGGTTGTTTGGGTGGTGTCCGCCTCCCGGTTCCGTCCCTTTGATCTTCCTCTGTGGGTAGTTAGCTCCGGGGAGCCGACGGGGCTCCCCCCAGAAAACCAGCGTTGAATGTAATGAAACGCCATTTTCTGGGTGAGTCCCGGAGGCTCCCCGGCAACCCTCCCTCCCTCCGGTCGGCGGTTTTGCGTGTCTTGACATCCAGCCTCAGAACTGATGGGTGGATAGCCGGCGTGGGAGGTCTGGGGCTCCACCTTCCCCCTCCCGGGGAGGGGGGAGCTGCGCAGACAGCGGCGCGGTGACGTCACACTAGTTTGCTTGTTTTTCTGTTTGGGAGTTCTATCCACTAGTTCGGATTTTGGTAGCAATTTTAACCAGAATAGGGGTTTGTTTGGGGGCGCTTACCTTTCTGGGTGCCTGTCCCGGTCGATGGCAGACATAGAATGCTTCCAACCACACGGGGGCTTCTATAGGCCATTGCTCCCCTTGCCTCTCTGAGGGGGCCCGGTTCTGGCCGTGGTCCCGGTAGGCCTAAGAACTCCATACACATGACTGATGCCAAAGTCTGAAATTAGCATATCAGCCTGGGATAGCTCGGGGAGCCTCCGGGACTCACCCAGAAAATGGCGTTTCATTACATTCAACGCTGGTTTTTTTCCATATTTTGACTATTTACCTTGTCAATGATACCGGTCTATAGTTTAAGGGGGTCTTCCCTGTTTTTTAACTTTTTAGACTGGAACTATGTTAGCCTTTTTCCCCACACATCACTACACTCCTGTAAACAGGGATGCCTGAAAAATCAGTTGAAGAGGATGCTGAGCTCAGGTGCACATTCTCTCAGAACCTCAGGTGATAGTTTTCGATCTAGAACCACCCCTAGATCTCTTTCTTTATCAGAATCTTTAAAGATTCTCACATAATATATAGGTTGTGTGGGGCCTATGTTCTCCTATTGCACATTCCATAACATGGCACTTATTAACATTAAATTCCATTGCCAAGTGGTGCTCCATATACTTATTTTGTCCAGGTCATCTTGAAGGGCATGACAATCATCTAAGTTTCTTATCCTTCCTATTATCTTAGCATCATCAGCAAACATGTTCATATAATTCTGTATACCAACTGGTAGATCATTTATGTAGACAATAACATCACTGGTGCAAGAACTGAACCCTGTGGTACTCCACTTGTGACATTTCTCCAGTCCGATACATTGCCTCTGATCACTGCCCTCATTTTTCTATCAGTCAGAAAATTTTCATCCATGTTTGAATATCCTTGTGCTCTCAAGCTGTGAACAACTAACTGATGCACGTCCTGTTTATCGGTGGAGGTTCTAAGCTAGCGCTCATATTCTCAGCACCTATTATTGTCATTTTGCCTTTATATTATTCCTAGAGTAATTATTCCTTTTCTTCATTTTTATGTTATATATTTTGACTTGTTTGTTTGCACTGTACATAGCCAAGGGATTGTCTTTGTTATTAATGTTAATTAAAATTTCATTGTTCATACTATGTGTTTTGCGTGTCTTCCCTTACTTTTACCACAGACAACAGCCAAGCAGTCTCTTTTTTTTTTTTTGTAAATGTGACAGGCATTGACACCAGCCATTAGGAAGACTGCCAAACATCTACACTCCTACATTTTCCCGTCACAAGGTATACAAGGTTCTGAATGATTCACTTCTAATGAAGTGAATTTATGTGCATTCTATGGCACAGTACTCAAAACTGAACTGCATAATCTAGATGGGGGCCTAATAAGGGCAAGACATATATTAAGATTATATGCTTAACTGCTACACATCAAGAAATAAATTCCATTATCATAGTTCCCTTATTCTGCACCTTTACATTCCTGGAACATTACTAATTTTATATAAAGGTCGACTGTAAACAAATTAGGTAAGGTATTACAGAAAAATAAATTTATTGGACATATTAAGGAATTTTAATAGTTATAACACTGTATGGAATATTTCTTACCTCTTTCAGTTTGTGTGATAGATCCTTTTTCTAGCTTCTTTGCATGCTTGGCCAAGACTTCACTAGCATCATTAGCAAAATCTAGGTCTCTTACTTCTTTGGCATGAACCGGAACTAATGAAAAAGCTTCCTTATCTTCTTTGATTGGAGCACACCCAACCTAAATAAAGAGTTGTTATACCGTATATAAATTACCAGGAGAGGTACTCAGCAGTGTACGGGATAGACTGTCATTCCCGTCCCTTATCCCTGCATACCATCCATCTTTTCCCCCCCTCTCCGCACATCATCAATCTTCTTTCCCTCTCCCCCTATTCTCTTTCCTTTTGTTCCCTCCTTTTTTATACTTCTTCACTCCCCATTTCTCCCTCTTCCCCTTTTTTCCTCCCCTCCCCATCACCTCCCCATCTCTCTACCCTCTCCCCTCTTTTCCCACCTTCTCTCTTCCCGTCATCCATGTCTTGTCTCCAGTCTTAAACAGTGTTTAACCATGAATGAAAAGTGAAACAACAAATTACTAGAGGTCATTCTTGCTAATGAACACCATCAGAAATATGAACAGTACAATTCAGTGGAGGGAGATATATGGACAGAAAAAACGAAGGACCCATGTGAGCTGAAAAATAAATCAGCGTTAAATGTAATGAATTGCCATTTTCTGGGTAAACCCCGGAGGCTTCCCGGAGGCCCCTGGAGGCTCCCCGGAGGCTCCCCAGAGGCTCCCCGGAGGCTCCCCGAGGTTCCCCGGAGCTTACCAGGCTGATACGTAAACTGCCAACCACAATTCCATGGAAATAAACATTGCATTCACCTGGACTATATGGATCTCGTACCGTGGCCCCCACCATGCATGTGAGGCTCTAGCTCTATAAACTCAGTTATGAGTAGTCTTAAAAAAGAAGTTTCCAGAAGCAGCATCCTGCTGCCAAACTGGAATTTTCTGGAAAATTTTCCTCTTTAAGACTACTCATAGCCGAGTTGATAGAGGTACGGCCTCACACACGTGGGGTCCATCATTCGAGACTCATACAGTTCAGGTGAATGGAATAATATGTATGTATTAGACCTTGGCATAAGTTGATGGAGTTCTTGCCTACTGGGGACCACGAGCCAGAACCTTAATGCTTCCACATCCTCCCCAAGCCAGGCGAAGACAGCTCAAGAAGGGAAAAAAAGCGCAAGACCAAAGCCAGATGCCCACAGGCGCGCAAATCTTCAGCAACCAAGGACGCTGAAAGGGTAGGAACCTGCACAAGGCCAACATCCCAAAAAAGCAGAGGGGTGGACAAGCAAGCATTAAGGCACTCAAACTCGCCCACAGATAAACCTGCAGAATGGCAGAAGTTTCTCGCCATTCAGGCGTGCAGGTCTGACAGAACCCATGCCATGCCCCCATGAAAAATATGGGCAGTCTGCCAGCCAGGAAGACTCCGGAACCTCCAAACGCACCCAATATGGGGAAGAAGAACCAAACTCAAACATGGACGGATCCATCACGGAGACGGAATCTGGGTCTTGCAGGAGGTATGCGAGCTCTTTCGAGAGGCCTCCCGAACTGCCTTAGGGGGAGATATAAGATGAAATAAACCTCCAGAAGGATTGGGCTGAGGAACCCAAGGGAGCCCCAGAACCGAACACAAGGAGGAGCCAACCCCAATCATACTCGTACAGGGAAGGGAGGTAAGAAACCCCTCCCCCTGCAACAACAAGCCCTGCCCCATGAAGAGGGCACCAACACCCAAGCGGGATCAAAACGGGCCCACGGGCTCCCCAGGTCGACTCCTCCCCAGCCCCGGGATCCCCCAATTCAGGACCCGGACAAAGCAGTCCTAAATACCCTCTACCCCTGAAGAAAAGGCAGAGTCCAGGGAAAAGGATAAAAAGAAGAGGAGCCTGCTGGTGGGACCCAGAAGCCTCAGTAGGCAGCCCACCCTCCGAATATAGGGAGGTCAATGTAATAGCACAAGTAAGTGTAATTATGTAAATTTCCTAGCAGTCAGGAATTGTACTTATTTTCCTAGTATTAAACCGTACTGTCAAATATATTGTGAACATTTGAGTTTACCTGAAAAGCTGAATAGAAGCCACGACCTAACCTAACCTTCTTAGTGTATGAAGACAAGCATTTTATTGCTTCTTAATTACAATTAGTACTTAACCTATAGCTTTGTGAGGAGATTAGAATCTCCTCAGCTATTTTCCTATTTCTAGAATAGGCTAGTCGCTCTAGGGACTCTAGAAACTGAAGCTTTCAAATTTACATATACTTGTTGGTTCATATGAAGCTTATGTTAAATGCTGGCAGTTAAAACTAATGAGAGGTCTGTGATTGCTCTGTAGAGAGAATTACAGCAAAATTTGCCTGTTCTGTGAAAACAGAGAGGGTAGTATAACAAAAACCGTTAGAGGTGGAGGGGGGACAGTGGGGCGAACGCTGCCTCCCCCCCACCAAGGGAGACATTGAGACGTTGTGTTAGGCCTCACCCTCCTTGTGACGTCACGCCACGCCACAGGCGAGGGGCCCGTGTGATTGGTCTAAGCACCTCTACTCCTATGCCGAGTTTTGGCGCGAAAAGCTGTCATTGGAAGCGGCATCAGGACCAGTGCCGGCTTCCTGCTGATTGGTCAAGACAAGGTAGGGGGAGAAATATGGGCATGTGAGCCTCTCTAGCCGCCAAGAGAGTTTAGTTTGAATTGGGCAGCCAGGGTGTGAAGAAGTGTCTAGGTGCGGGGTGGCGGGCCTGCCACCCCCACCACGTTATCGCTCCTGTCGTTCTGTTTACTCATATTGCATGGCACTCCAGCCACCCTGGGTGTGTCGAAGCCCAAATTTGCGAGAAACTGGGACTTGGACTTTGAATTCCGCCCGACGTCGTCCATGTGGTAGGTGACGCCGGCCAGTGTCACCCTGTCACCCCAGTGTAAGAGCGAGTCATGCTCTGGTATGATGGGGTGTTAGTGATCCCCCATCCTCATGTGTGTATAACCCCAGGCGCCACGTGGCCAACCCCTGGCCACCCGTGCGGCCCGGCCCAGCCCGGCCCGGCCCGGCCCGGCCCGGCCCGGCCCGGCCGGCCCGGCCACCTTACCCCGCGCGCGCGAGTAGCCCGGGTGGGGTGGGGTGCTGTGACGTCACGCGCCACCCGTGGCCACCCTCCTGAAGGCCACGCAGTGGCCACATGTTGGCCACCACCTTTGGCCACCCCTTTGGCCACATTCCCAGGACAGCCTAGGCCACATCTTGTCGACGCACGAGGAGCAAGCTAAGTGTTGACAGCCAGGTGGTAAGGACCTGGGAAATGAGGAAATGTGTGGACGGAAACGTGAGTACTTTATCAGTGTATAACAGGGTCTCAGTTATATGAGAATAAGTGAAAAGTTGTGTGGGCCCCTAGCCCGGCCAGGCTAGGGAGGCAGCTGAGACGCCCGTATGTGGCATGCCAGGTGACTGTGGGGCAGTACCTGGAGTGGGAAATTGTCACTGTAAATCACGTAGTACCTGGTTGATACCTGGTTGATGGGGTTCTGGGAGTTCTTCTACTCCCCAAGCCCGGCCCGAGGCCAGGCTTGACTTGTGAGAGTTTGGTCCACTAGGCTGTTGCTTGGAGCGGCCCGCAGGCCCACATACCCACCACAGCCCGGCTGGTCCGGAACTCCTTGGAGGAATAAATCTAGTTTCCTCTTGAAGATGTCCACGGTTGTTCCGGCAATATTTCTTATGCTTGCTGGGAGGACGTTGAACAACCGCGGACCTCTGATGTTTATACAGTGTTCTCTGATTGTGCCTATGGCACCCCTGCTCTTCACTGGCTCTATTCTGCATTTTCTTCCATATCGTTCACTCCAGTACGTTGTTATTTTACTGTGTAGATTTGGGACCTGGCCCTCCAGTATCTTCCAGGTGTATATTATTTGATATCTCTCTCGTCTTCTTTCTAGTGAGTACATTTGGAGAGCTTTGAGACGATCCCAATAATTTAGGTGCTTTATCGCGTCTATGCGTGCCGTATATGTTCTCTGTATTCCCTCTATTTCAGCAATCTCTCCTGCTCTAAAGGGGGAAGTGAGTACTGAACAGTACTCAAGACGGGACAGCACAAGTGACTTGAAGAGTACAAGCATTGTGATGGGATCCCTGGATTTGAAAGTTCTCGTAATCCATCCTATCATTTTTCTGGCTGTCGCAATATTTGCTTGGTTATGCTCCCTAAACGTTAGGTCGTCAGACATCATTATTCCCAAATCCTTTACATGTTGTTTTCCTACTATGGGCACATTTGATTGTGTTTTGTACCCTGTATTATGTTTAAGGTCCTCATAAGGTAGTGTTATAATTATATATATATCTGTAGATATATTGTTGTGTGTAGACTGACTAGAGTTTGGGACCAGTCAGTGTAGAGAAATCATCATATAAATGATCCAGTCTGGCGATTCTGTATAATCGTCCAGCCTTGGTTAGAGCCATAGTACCTCATTATGTAATTAGGCCAGGTTAGAGTTAATTAAGCAGGCCCGTGGGGCAGGGTTATTAGTGAATATCCTGAGGTCTGTATATATCACCTGTTGATTAATTACATTGTTATGGAGGCCATTTCCATATGTTTCATATGCATGTTGCATGTATCATGTTGTGTGGTGAGTCAGTAGATGTGATCGCTGACTGATTGCCTAATGATGTCATTAGCATGGGGGGCATGCTGACGGTATCATTATGTGCAGGTTTGTGCAGTGTTATCAGGTATACGATATTACTGTCCTAGGAACTGTGTTGAGGATTTAAAGGGACCCTTTGAGTATTCAGGGAAATTCTCAGTCACTTAATGGGAGCGAGCAATTAGTTAATTTGCCTAATTATGGGAGAATTAGTGCCAGCTGTCCGCGTAGAGCGACGGTGTCTTATATTAACGTAAATTGTCTTGCTAGAAGCAACCGGGATCGGGCGATCTTTTGCAACGTTTGCAAGATTAGAGGGACAGTAAGATTGGTATACCTTGATTGTTGCAAAACCGTGTGTCATTACTGTGTGGGCATAGTAATTAACGAGTTGCAGTAGTCGCAACTGTATGTGGGCAGTGCTATTTTATAATGTTTTGCATGCCATTATATGTGTGACCTATGTAACCTTAGGGTACTTTGTTTCTTTAAGTTGTGTTGAGTACTTAA
>WNGS01024076.1:67071-77071 GCA_020271785.1 Procambarus virginalis | reverse complement strand
AAGCTGGGATGGGCTTCAAAGTCGCTTTCGGTATGGCCAGTGCCGGCTTACCTGCGTGCTGGCAAGACAAACATGTCTTACAATACTTTTTCACGTCCTTCCGTACGTTAGACCAATGAAAATGATCTTGCACCTTCTTCAAAGTCTTTTTAACTCCCACGTGTCCTGCCACGTCCACGGAGTGGGGCAGTTCCAAAACTACTGCCCTAAACTCCCTCGGCACCAATACTTGGTGTTTTTCCATCCACACTATATCCGCGCCGACTCCATCCGGTCCCCATTTCCTCATCAATATGTCGTTTTCTATGTTATAATGCACCGGGGACTTTGGACACAATTTCCCCCTTTCGTCACCCTGATCTGGTCTCCGAATTCATCATTCTGGACTCTAATTAGGTCCATTCTGTTCACACTGAATCTCTCAGGCAGGGTCATCTTCACACCTGACCTTGCCATGCACTCATTTCCACGAGCTGGACCTTCGCTGAACAGCTCTGATATCTCCACTTCGGCCTCCTCCCTCAGTGGAGTCGACACTGCCACGTCACCCCCAGTGTCTCCCTCGGGGGCTACCTCTGACCTTGTCACTACACAGGCAGGGTATATAATGACTTGGCCATCCTCTGACTTATCCTCTAGGATGCTAGCCAGGTCTACTCTGTTAAGTGTCCCATGGCCCTTCTGGCACTCCTCCGGAATAGCTTTCACTATGAGCTGGTGACCCCACTCCGGGGTCACCAATGTAACGGTCCTGTTGTTATGTAAGTATGGTGACAATAAACAAAGACACTAAGAGAATATATATATTTGGTCGAGTATACAGAAGTACGCCGGTGATACCTTGGCGAGCAATGGCGTTGGTGAGCAATTGAGCGCACTGAGAGTCGGTACAGTATCTCGCAAGTGTCTGTTCTAGACAACACTTGAAAGTAGACTCGTTATTACTCGTTGTTGTTGTTGTTATAGATTCAGCTACTCGGAACAAGTTCCAAGTAGCACGGGCTATGGTGAGCCCGTAACTTACCTGGCACAGGAGCTGGGCAAGAAGCACGGGCTATGGTTAGCCTCGTGGACAGGAGATGTCTCCCGTGCGTTATTATTCTTGTTGTTGTTGTTATAGATTCAGCTACTCGGAACAAGTTCCAAGTAGCACGGGCTATGGTGAGCCCGTAACTTACCTGGCACAGGAGCGGGGCAAGAAGCACGGGCTATATGGTTAGCCTCGTGGACAGGAGATGTCTCCCGTGGTTATTATTCGCTACTCTGCTGCTTATATCCTCGGGCAACACCTCACCGTTCTCCAAAGGTTGGCAGGAATATTAACTGGAAGTAGGGAAAGGTTTGAGTTCCGTAATTAGTACTGAGAAGAGCTTTGCCTCTCTCATTAGGCTAATGCGTTTGGAGCGGGTATATCATTAGGATAATCTACTCACTACAACACCTTCGACCCCGCACAAATTATTACCTAGGATCACTTGTATTTCTGGAACAGGTATGCCATGACACACTCCCAACATCACACTCCGCTGACATATATTCTGACCTCAGCTTGACAGCACATACGGGTATGTCACTCTCCGACAATAACCCATGCACCTTGATTCTCTTACTGCCAGCTAAAAGTCGTTCATCCCCGATCAGGCTCCTCAGAATCAAGCTCTGATTCGCCCCCGTATCTCTAAGGATACTTACTTCTGTCTCAGGTTGGCCTTCTATGCTCACCCAACCTTTACCAGTGAACGGGCTATACCTCTCGTTCGTTAAGTTCGCTTTCTGCGGTTTGTCCTTTATTAAGTTCACAGGGGAGTTTCGGGGTTCACACATCATCGTTAGGGTCACAACTTTCTTACCCTGCAGACCATCTCTCTTGATGTGACCAAATCTGTCACAATTATAGCATCTCACCTGAGAGATGTTCTGACTGTATCCTCGTGAGTGGCTCTGGCTTTGTCTACTTTCATTGGACGTTCTCTGCACAGGCGCAACTTGCACTATGATGTGTCTGGCTGGACTCTTGATTTCTTGGTACATACTTAGTTTCCTACTTGTCTCTGGCCGGTGGGCTTTGAAACCTTCTGCCACTGGACTTGGGGCTAACACGCTTATTTGTCTGTCAGCCAAAAAAATTTTCGCCCCAGGCTCCAATGGGTCTGCCATAGTTGCGACGCACATCACTTTTTAATCTGCTGTCTCTCAAAATTTTACAAGTAAGTAAGAAATTATCAAAAGAAAGTAGCAAACCGGGAAGGCTATGTAGCACCATCAAATGTGCGGAATAATCAAAGGGCTCTAAATATCACCAAGGATGTCAATACAAGAACAGAAACGCATAAGGCGAACGATATCAAAAGTATTCGATTCACCAAAAATTCTATCAAGGGACAAGTGACCGCGAGGGGCGGTCGGAAAGCAAGACACACGCTCGTCCTGGAAGTCAGGATATTCAACAAGGATATGCACGACTGTAAGAGGGACAATGTAATTTGGATAATAAGGAGCAGGGCGGCGCTCCATTAAGCGAACATGAGTTAAGCATGTATGGCCAATATGCAACCTCGCCAGAGCCGTTTCCCATCACCGGTTACGATGGTAGGAGGAAGGCCATGAGGACACACTACTCTTAAGAGTATGCAGTTTGTTACCAGTAACAGAAGACCAACAATCCTTCCAGCGGGTAAGGATGGAGGAATGAATAACTAGGTAAAAGTCGGAATAAGGAATAATTTAACTGGAGATGGGGCAAGAGTGGACAGCTTCCCTAATGGCAGCATCCGCACGCTCATTTAAAGAGACACCAATATGGCTGGGAACACAGCAAAACTCAACTGACTTAAATATACTGGAAATAAGAAACAGCCAATGCTGAATCTCGGCCACCACTGGATGGACCGGATTAAAGGAGCCATGAGGGCACTACGAGAGGCAACGGCAACTACAAAGGAAGATTGACAACGAGAAAGCAGGAGACGAAGAGCATAAAGAATAGCATAAAGTTCTGCTGTGAAGATGCTAGTCTCCGGAGGGAGGTGACACATATAGGTGTGTGGTCAGGAAAAACAACAGAGTAGCCAACACCGTCTACAGACTTAGACCCATCGGTGAAGAAGGAAACGGAGCGGGAGTGCGAAGAAAAGTGCTCAAGAAAAATGCGTTTCATAATCGTAGGTTGGGTAAAAGCTTTAGTGATGCGGGTCAAAGCTGTACAAAACTTCGGAAGAGGGACTCTCCACGGGGGCAAGGAAAGAGCAATAAGAAGAGAAATATTAAAAATACGAACTGAAAGAGAATCCTGTAAGCGAGATAACCAGACAGAAAGAAGAAGGTGGTGAAGAGGAACAGGAACCGCAGGAGGGGTAAAAGTTAAAGCACGACAGAGGCGAGAGGAAGGATGTTGCAAGGACCGCACAAGATAGCGAAGACAGTCGCGATCACGGCGCTCCTAGAGAGATAGGAAGCCACTGTCAACGTACAAGCTGAGGGCGGGAGTCGAACGAAAGGCACAAAAGCTGAGACGCAACCCAGTATGGTTCAAAGCATCAAGACGGCGAAGAGTAGAAGGAGAAGCAGACGAGTAAGCAGGGAAACCATAATCGAGTTTAGACAGGACGAGAGAGGAATGTAAAGCAAGGAGAGTGCGCCTATCTGCTCCCCAAGAAGTATGAGACAAAACCTTAAGGAGGATAATGACCTTAGAGCGTCTATTTAAAAACGAAGGTAAGAAATTCTTTCAACTCGAAGGTAAGAAATATGGGGCGACCAAGACAAACGAGTGCCAAAGATTAACCCCAAAAGCTTAGTGGAATCCTTGTACATAAGGGGGATGACCATAAAGCGACAAAGAGGGACGAAGAACGACATGCTTCCGAATAAAAGTTATAGCACAAGTCTTAAACGTAGAGAACCTGAAGCCATGATTGATGGCCCAAGACGATACGGCATCAATCGCAAGTTGAAGCCGCCTTTGAAGGAGAGGGGAATCATCACCCTCACAGCAAAGGGTAACATCGTCGACATAGAGAGCGGAGAAGACGCCAGAAGGAAGAGAGGAAAGAAGACCATTGAGGTCAACCAGAAGAATAGTAGTGCTCAGAACACTACCTTGGGCCACACCCTAGTATCGCTGAAAAGAGGCAGAAAGAGTGGCACCAAGCCTCACTCGAAAGGAACGACAAGAGAGGAAGCTTTGGAGAAAGAGCGGGAGATTACCACGAAGGCCAAAAGAATGAAGTTGGGACAAAATACGTTGTCGCCAGATGGTGTCGTAAGCCTTTTCCAGGTCGAAAAGGACAGCAACATCGGAGATTTTCGTAGCAAAAGCAGTACGAATATAGACCTCCAAGTTCACCAGGACATCCGTTGTGCTGCGGCACTTGCGGAAACCGAATTGAGAAGGGGAGAGGTGGTGGTAGTGTTCTAAGAACATCAGACGAACGTTAACGATACGTTCAAAGAGTTTGCAGACACAAATCGTGAGGGCAATAGGCCGGAAGTCCTTAGGGGATGTCCCAAAGACCCTGGCTTCCGAACAGGGAGGACAACGACATCGAGCCAGTCCTCAGGGACTGATGACGACCCCCCAGACCCGATTATACAGACTCAGTAAATACTGAGACGTGCACGGAGGAAGATAGCGAAGCATCTCATTATGAATGCCATAGCAGCCCGCCGCCGTAGAACCGCAGAGGGCCAGGGAAGACTGAAGTTCAGAGAGAGAGAAGGGATCGCTATAGGGAAGTGAGAAGGGTGTAGAAATCTAAAGGACGAGATTCAAGAACAGGTTCATGAAGAAGGAAAGATTGAGGAAGATGACAACCAGAACTAACAGAAGAAAAGTGGGAACCCAGTTCAGACGTGATCTGCAACGGGTCCATCACAAGAGTACCAGAAAGGTGAAGGACCGGCGAGACATCTGAAACGAACTTACCTGCTATCTTGTGAATACGCTTCCAGATCTGCGGCAAAGAAGATTCGGACGTAATGGTGGAAACATAAGACTTCCAACACTCACGCTTAGCTGTATGGATGGCCCTATGGGCCACCGCACTCGCCTTCCAAAACAAAACAAAAGAATCAGCCGTCCGCCGGTGGCGGTGTCTCTTCCAGGCTGCACGCTTACAGCGGACAGCCCGAGCACAGAACACATTCCACCAGGGGACCGCACTTCCATGGTCCTCGAGAGGAAGAGAGCGGAGGGCATCGTCGAAGATGGTGTCATAAAAAAGGAGGAGGGCGCGAGGGAGAGGTAGAATGGAGAGGTCGGAGAGAGAAGCACGGAGGATAAATAGGTTCCAGTCTGCCTTGGCAATCTGTCACCTAGGGGAAGGAGAGGAAAGAGCGAAAAGAAAAAAAGGTAACAGGGACGGGGAAATGATCACTGCCATGGAGGTCATCAAGAACTCGCCACGTGAAATCCAAGTAAATAGATGACGAGCAGAGAGAAAGATCAAGACAGGAAAGGGTGCGAGTCCGAGAGTCCAAATGAGTGGGCTCACCAGAATTCAGAAGAGACAGGGAAGAAGAGAGGATGAACTGTTCGAGAAGGCGATCCCGGTTGTTTGTCTGAACATCACCTCAGAGAGTATGTCGACAACTGAAATCACTCAGCAGAACTCCAGTAGGTGTTTAAGATCAGAAAGAGAAAGCGGGACACGTGGGGGGAGATAAATGCAACAAACCGTGTACCATATACGCACAAAGACACGTGCAGCAGAACACTGGAGAGGCAACGGAAAAAGTAGGGGGACGAAGGGAACATCAGAACGAATCAAGAGACCAGAAGAGAAAGGGGCCCCAGTAAAAGTCGGGGGGGGGGGGGGGCAGAAAGGAATAGCCACGGAAGCGACCAGGACGAGCACCAAACATCGGCTCCTGGAAACAGACACAAAGGGGCGAAAGCTGTGAAATCAGAAGCTGAAGTTCATAGAAATTGGCGTAATATCCACGAATATTCCATTGAAGAACAGACATCGACAAGAAGAGAAAGTCACAAACGACTCGACATCCTGTCTCCAGTAACATTAGAAAATGCTCATTCTCTGCCTATATTATTTAAATACTCACTGACGTTTATTATATATATTTCTTCCTCTGACCTCAAATTTCTGATTCGGAAATCAGAATAACTCTCATCAGGTCGACTCGTTTCTCCAGGCTACCTGAGGTCATAACAGTATATAGCAATAAAGCTTTGCATTTAACCCTTCAAGGGAATGCCGGAGTACATCCACTACCACTGCCATCGTGGCTCCTAAATCAAACAACAAGAACAATTGACACAATGCCAGTTGAATACCACCAGAGTTCTTGGAATATCACATTAACTGGATTTGGGCTATTTTTGTTTTGTTAATATAAAACATTAGGAACTTATTCTTTAACATTTTTTGCACTGTGCCAGTAATAAATAGTGTGAATTAAGTGTTCCTGATGTCATCAACACCGGGTATATCTCGATACCCTCCTTACTGAGTGTCTGTCCTCAATTCACACACTTCCCCATCGAATCTGAGAAGTGTCCCAGAGGCCACACCCCACCTGTCAGTGAGCGCTCCTGCTACCATTGCCGAGCACAATGAAAGGGAGGAATGATGTGGCATGTCTATTTCAATGATCTATTTCATCTCATTCCTGAAACTCAAGCCTATGCTGATGACTACACATCAGTCATCTGATGTACTGATGTGCAAAGTTACGAACCTTTACATAGAGAAATGAAGAAATGCCAACTGCTACAAGACTCATTAATCACAAACTTTCAGCCATTTATACCTGGGGTAGGAGATAGCAGGTCACATTTGTGGCTGAGAAAGCACAGGCGAGATTATAACTATACTGCACATTGTAAATCGGATGGCTTGCAGATGGGTGGAAAAAACTAGAGTTCACAGATAAAATTGACATTTGGGGAATGAAGTTTGACTTTTCAGTGACAATGAAAAGCCAAGTGCTTAACCTAGCCCAGCTAGGAAGACAGCTAGGAAACTTACAGCCTTACAATACATCTCACACCTTAACAGCAAGGGCTGCAAAACCTTATATGAAGCATACGTTCACTTTAATCTAGAGTATGCGCCCCTCTCGTGGATTGCCTGCCCCTCAACATTCATCAGATTTTTGGACAAAGTGGAGAGCTGTGCATGAAGGCTCATCTTTAGTCTTGACCAAGTGTGGTGGGAACGGTCTGAACATCAAAGCCTGCAACACCGGCGTAACGTTTGTGGTCTTACTATTATGTACAAGGCCAACATTCTCAAAGTTCTGAACCTGGCCCAATTTCATGGACAACCAGTAGTAGGCACCCGTAACAATAGGCTCTGAACCTTCAACTGTCTCATGCTGGAAATATCTTTCTCATGAACATCACTCCATCTGCGATCATTCATTCTACGCTGACTCGCATCTGGAGCTTGTTCTCTCAACAGGATGTTACATTGGAGATCAGGTCAATTGATCGCATGAAGGCTACAGGCTCATCCTGTTCCTTATATGACTGTTACTTAATGAATAAAATTTATTACTAATGATGCATATAATAGGCTAATGAAATAAAAGGGTCTCTTGGAGCAGATTTCACATGAGCTGAAGTAGAATAACAGCTCTTGCTTGCAGTATCACTAGGTACTTGATTCATCCGACAGTCCTGATAAACCCGAGTCGTAGTTAGAAAAAAAGAGGAAGGGAGAACGGAAGGGAACTATCAGGAGAAAGCGAGAAGTCATTACAACTATGTAGCACTGGGAAGGGGTCAAGATAAGGATTTGGGATAGGACAGTGGGAAAGGAATAGTGCCCAATCACTTGACCGGTCGGGGGATTAAACACCGACCTGCATGAAGCGAGACCGTAGCTCTACCGTCCAGCCCAAGTGGTTGGGCTCGAGAAAGGGAGAGAGAGAAAGACAGACAGATAAAGACAGAAACCTAGGAAAACTGATAAACAGACTGACCGGGTATACCATCTGGTACATTTATATATTAGATTATTTATATAATCTATAGATTATTTATAATAATATAAATAATCTATATTAGATTATTTATATAATCAGACACCTCAACAAACCTTCCAGGACAACACTGCTGGCTGGTTTGGTGTTGGTTTTAGGATCTATCAACTGTGGGAGTTATCAAGTCCATAAAATAACTTAGTTATGAAACATTATGTATAATTTTATCCTGAAAATCAATCAGGGCTAAAGTAAACTCTGTATTTTATATATGTATGTATGTGTATTTATTATATATATATATATATATATATATATATATATATATATATATATATATATATATATATATATTTTGAGAAGAGGGATACACTTTCTTTATATATATATATATATATATATATATATATATATATATATATATATATATATATATATATCATTCAAGTGGGTTGTGTGGACTTACTGAGCACACAGGAGTTACTGGAGTCGGTAGCGTAGGGAGCACAGGTGCACACGCCTATTGTGGCGTTGCACACAGAGTACAGGGTCATCACTGCGCACTGGTCGTCTCTACTGCACTCCTCGCCTTTGTACCGACAATCTGCCAAAAGTATTACATTCCTGTTTGTATTTCATTTTTGGTTTCAAGCACATGAGATATCCTAGAACTCTGGTTAATGTGTTTTGAAGTTAGAGATCGCCATATTAAAATATTACTCTTTGTTGTAATGGTGAGCCAGATTTGGGGTTATACGTTATTAACGTTATTAACGTTATTAACGTTATTAACGTTGCTATGGGTCTGGCAATGGCAGAATAAGTTGCAAAGTCAGAGGTCCTAGTGGTAATAATGTTAAAGTTGGAGATATTTGATTTAAACATTCGTTAATGATTTTAGCAACTAATCTTTATAGCAGGCTTTGACTTTTTCATCTCATAGTGTAATGAATGAACAACTGTATCTCAATTTTGTTACACAAAATGATACTTGTGTGCTTATTATAATCTCGTTTTTTCATAGTTAGAGATGGGTTGTCAGAGCTAGTAGTTTTGATTTCAACGGCAGATATTTGTATTTAGTTTCTTTCTGGTGAAGCATTTTGAGAACACATTTCAAACATTGGAAATGAGTGAAGTAACTAATCGAAGAAAGCTTCTGATATGAACAGTTGTAAGACATATGGGAAGACAACATTTGAAGATATCTGATATATAAATGATACTTAGCTGATGACTAACAAGTCATGAATATGTGTAGTCTCTGACGACGTCCTCAAATGGGGGAAAAAGTGCTCAGCACCTTTAATTGTTTAGTTTATCGTATTTCATGTATAATATGTATATATATATATATATATATATATATATATATATATATATATATATATATATATATATATAAAAGGGGACCTGAATGGTCCCCAGGACTAGTATGGGAGTATGGGTTCGAGTCATTTCTGGGGTGTGAGTTTTCAGTTGTATCTAGTCCTGGGGACCATTCAGGCTTGTTGCATTTGTGTTCCTCACGTGTTGCCCCAAAAAATGAGGTGATTTGATAAAATGCTATGCCCAAGATAACCATCCAGTGCCGGCGGGGAAGTGGTTCATATAGCCTCGGCTATCACACTTCCTTTTGTCCGGTCGTGATGGTCAAGTGGTTTTAAGGCATCCCTGTACATACCAGTTGCGTTGCTCCTGGGAGTATGTTCGAGTCATTTCTGGGTGGTGAGTTTTCAGTGTATCTAGTCCTGGGGACCATTCAGGCTTGTTGCATTTGTGTTCCTCACGTGTTGCCCCAAAAAATGAGGTGATTTGATAAAATGCTATGCCCAAGATAACCATCCAGTGCCGGCGGGAAGTGGTTCATATAGCCTCGGCTATCACTTCCTTATGTCCGGTCGTGATGGTCAAGGGGTTTAAGGCATCCCTGTACATACCAGTTGCGTGGCTCCTGGGAGTATGGGTTCGAGTCATTCTGGGGTGTGAGTTTTCAGTTGTATCTAGTCCCTGGGCCATTCAGGCTTGTTTTGCATTTGTGTTCCTCTCACGTGTT
>WNGS01024076.1:43005-60121 GCA_020271785.1 Procambarus virginalis | reverse complement strand
TAGAATATAGAGATTCCATCAGGCCCAAAAGCCTTTGTCACATTCAGCTCCAACAGATTCTTGTTGACCTTCATCACTGATAGCTCAAATTTCTCCTAAGTTGCTTGGTTTGGCCGCCTCCTCTCTCAATACATGGACTTCTTGCTCTATTGTGAAAGCTCTCTGGAATCTCTTGTTGAGTTCTCACATTTGTCATTCTCTGTGTATCTGTTCTCCCCTTTTCTCAGTTTCACCCCTTGTTCTTTTATGGCTGTTTGCTCCTGATGTGGCTGTGGAGCAGTTTTGGTTAGGTCTTACCTTTTCTCGTGATATCATTTTCATACTGTCTATCTGCCCCTCTCCTCTTACAGATGTACTCATTCCTGGCCCTCTGGTATCTCCATGCTTCTCGCTGGTGTTCTGTTATTTCTGTAGTTTTCCATGATCTTGTACTTAATTGCTTCCTTACATGTCTGACTGATCCATGGATTCTTCTGTTGCTTTTATTTTTTCTCCTTTTGGGCCGGAATAAACCTGTCTGCAGCTTCTCGGCATTTCTTGGTGACCCAGGCCATCATATCTTGTATAGCCTTTCTCTGGGTTTTGTTTTCATGGTATTACCATTATTAAGTTCCTCATCTCATCATAGTTCCTTTTCAATAAGCAAGCCTATCCTTTCTGATTCCTTCTTTCGATAGGTTTTCCCTATTTCCACCAGATACTCAAATTTCACTACGCTGTGGTCACCCATGGGGGCATCTAATTTGACTTCCCTTATGATTGACTCATTCAGGGTGAATATCAGGTCGAGTCTGTGATACACTCAAAAGGAAAGGTATTCTGATATTATCACGAGGCGGAAAAGGGTATTCACGATCAACCTACTATAGGCATGGTATACCATTGACACTCTCCGGAGCTGTGGTATGCCCATGATATATTCACAAGGGTAGATACACCCATTATTGACTTTCTGGGGGAGGTGACAGACTCAAGTGACGTGATATATTCTTATGATAGAATCAGGAGAGATAGTCCTATGATACACAAGCAATTCTGCTCATGATATACCAGTAATACAGTCATAATGCTAGACGAGGTATACCTTAACACGGTCATGAGACGAGGCGTGGTAAACCCACGAGGCGAGGCTCGGTATACCCAAAATACACCCACGAGGCGAAGCTCGGTATACCCATGATACACCCACGGGGCGAGGCTTGGTATACCATAATACACCCACGGGGCGAGGTTTGGTATACCCATGATGCACCCACGGGGCGAGGCTTGATATACCCATGATACACCCACGGGGCGAGGCTTGGTATACCCATGACTTATTTACAGTACTCACCTAGTTTTACTCATATAGTTGTGCTTGCGGGGGTTGAACTTTGGCGTGTGGTCCGGCCGCTCAACTGTCAATCAACTGATGTAAAGATTCCTGAGCCTACTGGGCTCTATCACGTATTCATTTGAAACTTTGTATGGAGTCCTACACATCACTGCCTAATGCATTCCATTTGTTAACTACTACTGACACTGAAAATGGTCTTTATAACGCCCTTGGGGCCCTATGGGTACTCAGTTTCCACCTGTGTCCCCTTGTTCGCGCATCACCCGTGTTAAACAGTTTATCTTTATCTACCCTGTCCATTCCTATGAGAATTTTATAGGTTGTGATCATGTCTCCCCTAACTCTTGTGTATTTCAGTGACGTGAGGTTCAGTTCCCGTAATTTTTCTCGTAGCTCATTCCTCTCAGCTCAGGGACTAGCCTGGTGGCATTCCTCTGAATTTTTTCTAACTTCGTTTTGTGTTTGGCTAGATATGGACTCCGGGCTGGAGCCGCATATTCCAGTATTGGTCTGATATATGTGGTATACAACGTTCTGAATGATTCCTTACATAAGTTTTTGAAGGCAGTTCTCATGTTCGCCAGCCTTGCACACGCCGCTGGTGTTATTCTTCTGATGTGTGGGGCGAAGTAAAAAAGTATTCACATGAATCATTTACTGTTTGATGCGTGGTATATCCACACACACACCACGAGACGAGGCGCGTTTTACCCCATTAAGAACAAGTGGACGACGGCTTTTGTATAGAATGAGTTGTATACAGTTTGCATATTCAGGTGTATGTCTAATGTTTGCTTTCACAATTTTTAGACTTCATGTCTGCTGCCATTAGTCCTTGAGTGAAGAGGCGCGACATTTGTGGAGGTCAACTGAGACAGCATCAAGGAGCAGAGCGCCGCCACTAAAACATTTAACAATGACATTTGAAAGAGAATAATTCGAAGAGCACAGTGTGGTGTCTCATGGATATGGTCATGCATATGGTAATTTATTTTTGTATTTTATTCTCTGACACAGGTAGTTAAGCTCCAGAATTATTGTGCGCTGAGGGGCAGACTTTAAAATTTGTTCAGTCTTACTTAGTGTGTACTGAGGGGGGCAAATATTACCTTTCATTCAGCCTTAGTGTGTACTGAAGAGGCAGACATTGCTTTCTATTAGTTAGACTTAGTGTGTGTTGGAGAGGCAGCCACTACTTCTATTGAGTCAATACCTTCATCAACACAGTTACAAGCTGGTTGCAACAACAACAACAACACAACACCTACATCACAGTAAGAAACTCTACTTTCATCAATTTCTAAATCAACAGCATACCTTACCTTGAGGTGATTTCAGGGCTCAGCGACCCCGCGGCCCGGTCGTCGACCAGGCCTCCTCGTTGCTGGACTGGTCAACCAGGCTGTTGGACGCGACTGCTTGCAGCCTGACGTATGAGTCACAGCCTGGTTGATCGGGTATCCTTTGGAGGTGTTTGTCAAGTTCTCTCTTGAACACTGTGAGGGGTCGGCCAGTTATATCCCTTATGTGTAGCTGAAGCGTGTTGAACAGTCTTGGGCCTCTGATGTTGATAGAGTTCTCTCTCAGAGTACCTGTTGCACCTCTGCTCTTCAACGGGGGTATTCTGCACATCCTGCCATGCCTTCTGGTCTCATGTGCTGTTATTTCTGTGTGCAGGTTTGGGACCAGCCCCTCTACTATTTTCCATGTGTAATTATTATGTATCTCTCCCGCCTGCGCTCAAGAGAATACAGATTTAGGCTCTTTAGTCGGTCCCAATAGTTTAGATATTTTACTGAGTGGATTCTAGCAGTAAAGGATCTCTGCACGCTCTCCAGGTCAGCAATTTATCCACCTTTGAAAGGGGCTGTCATTGTGCAGCAGTATTCCACTCTAGAGAGCACTTGCGTCTTGAAAAGTATCATCATCGGTATAGCATCTCTAGTGTGAAAGGTTCTTGTTATCCAACCTGTCATTTTTCTTGCAGTTGTGACGGCTACTTTATTGTTTTCTTTAAATATAAGTTCTTCCGACATCAGTACACCCAGATCCTTTACATTGCCTTTCCGTTCTATGTTATGATTTGACTGAGTTTTGTCCGTGGTTTCCGTTTTTATATTTTATTTTTTTCCATAGCGCATGAGATGGAACTTGTCTTCGTTAAACACCACATTATTTTCTGTTGCCCATAGACAGACCTGATTGACATCTGATTGCAGGTTTGCCGTGTCCTCTATGTTGCCTACTCTCATAAAAATCCTAGTGTCATTTGCAAAGGATGATACAGTGCTATAGGTTGTGTCCTTGTCTTTGTCCGATTTGAGGATGAGAAAAGTTACTGGAGCAAGCACAGTACCCTGGGGACTGAGCTCTTTATGGTTGATGGTCCGGATTTTATTTTGTTGACTATTACACATTGGGTTCTATTAGTCAGGAAATTATAGATCCATCTGCCTATTTTTTCCGGTAATTTCTTTTAAACGCATTTTATATGCAATAACACCATGATCACATTTGTCAAAGGCTTTTGCGAAATTTGTGTAAATTACACCAGCATTTTGTTTGTCTTCCATGGCATCTAATGCCATATCATAGTGGTCCAGCAACTGTGATAGGCCAGAGCGCACTGTTCTGAAACCATGTTGTCCGGGGTTATGGAGATGTTGTGATTCCATGTATTTTGTGATCTTACTTCTTAGCACTCTCTCAACGATTTTTATGATGTGCGATGTTAGTGCTATCGGTTTGTAATTTTTTGCCTCTGCCTTATTTCCTCCTTTATGGAGTGGTGCTATCTCTGGTGTTTTTAATATGTCAGGGATAATGCCAGTATCTAGGCTTTGTCTCTAAAGAATGTGAAGGGCCTGCGATAGCGGTTTTTTTACGGTTCTTGATGAATATAGAGTTCCAAGAATCAGGGCCTGGTGCAGAGTGCATAGGCATACTGTTTATGGCTTCTTCAAAATCCAGTGGGGATAAGGTGACATGCTGGTATCATATCCATGAAAAATTCATTTGGGTTATCAATCTTCAGTGTGTTTATTGGCTCGCTGAAAACAGAGTCGTACTGATTACTCAGTATTTCGCCCATTTCTTTGTTGTCATCAGTGAACGTTTCATCTCCCTTTTGCAGGGGCCCGAAAGAGGAAGAAGATGTGGTTTTTGATCTTGATTTTGCATAGGAGAAAAAAATATTTAAGATTTCTCTCTATTTCACGTTGCAACCTGTCCTCTTAAAAATTACGTCGCTTTTGACCGTTTGCCCGTATGGCCGATAATGGACGTAATTTCCAAATGAACAAAAATTGAAAATAAATTTTGGATTTTTTTTTACAAAAAACAGTAAGTTAAGGTCTTCTGATAGGTTAGGTGGGCAGGAAATTCTCCTTAAGTTTCAAAACGTCATGAAAAATGTTATTTGAAAGTTTCCTCTCTTAACCTTTCCGAGTGCAACCCGTTCTTGCACTTGCTTTCTGTCAATATTGGCTTATTGATTAAGTGCATATGTGACATACTAATTGATTGAATATTTTAGTGTACCTTGAAAAGCTTCATAGAAAACACCGACCTTACCTAACCTTCTTAGTATGTTAAGATAAGCATCTTATTGCTTCTTAATTGCAATTATTACTTAACCTATACTGTTGATAGGTTAAGTAATAATTGTAAATAAGAAGCAATAAAATGCTTATCTTAACATACTAAGTAGGTTAGGTGAGGTCCGTGTTTTCTATGAAGCTTTTCAAGGTAAACTAAAATATTCACAATCAATTAGTATGTCACATATACACTTATTAAATAAGCCAATATTGACTATAAGCAAGTGCGAGAACGGGTTGCCGAGTAAGCAGGAGGACTCAACCAGAAAACGGGAAAGTACATCACTTTTGTGAGCCGATTTCATTTAAAATTACGTCCATTTTTGGCCATAGCACACCTACGAGCGAAAAGCGACGTTATTTTTAAGAGGACGGGTTGAATGGACTGCGGTTACTCTCGCGTTTTTTAGAATATCTAGAAAGGTTTAGAGTTCAAGTGATTTGTTGTAGAGCAAAACAATGGCTGGAGCTAGAAATCTAGAGTTTTTTGTAAATTAGAGTTGGTATCTCAGCAAGGGCACTTGATTTTTTATTTAAGATAATGGATTATCTCATTAACATCAGAGGAATTAGCGAGAGTTAGGTACAGAGGCTCGGGATAGTTTGCTTTAAGGTAGTCCTTAACATTAGGGAGGATGGAATAACATTAGCAAGGGATGTGCCAATGGATGAGAAAGCATTATTGAATTTAATAGCAGTGTCAAAGTCAGAAAGCACACCATCGTCATTGGATAGGAGTATTGTTTTTTTAGGAGTATCATATTATCTTAATATTGCCCTAAATTTGGTCAAATTTATTTTCATAGTATTTTATTTTGGCTCTCCTAATTATTTTGGACAGCTTTGATGAGTATCTCCTTGATTAATTGGAAAAGACATACAGATCAATTCATGCAAAGATTCACGGGTAATTTTGAAGTCCATTTTGGTGAGGATGTGGCAGCTGGGGATACCTGATCAACCAGGCTGTGACTCATACGTCAGGCTGCGAGCAGCCGCGTCCAACAGCCTGGTTGATCAGTCCAGCAACCAGGAGGCCTGATCGATGACCGGGCCGCGGGGACGCTAAGCCCCGGAAGCACCTCAAGGTAACCTCAAGGTAGTGATACACAACTTATTAATGATGGATTAATACCTGCAGGAGACAGGAAGGCAGAGCAAGGGTCAACAGAGGGGAATGTGAATACAGCTAACCTTAGGGATTCAGAAGTTAGTAATTCAGAAGGTTTTCCCCACAGAAGTAACGATCCTGGAGCCCCAGTTGAGAAACTTGGAAAAATCAAACGGCTACCTGATATACTTAACCTGTACGGGTAGAGTTTGTTTTAAAAGCGGAGGAATGTTAAAATTAAGGGATTTTGCAGGATTAAGTACTATTTAGGTTAGATGCATAATGCTTGAGCAGCTGCTCTTTTGTTTTATAAGTATTGTCAATGGTATGTCAGGTAACTCGTAACTATGATGTCATCGTCTGTCGTAATAAACGCCATGCGGCTCAGTTAGTTCGTTCATTTATTATGGACCCCATACCCATCTTGTGGGCGGTTGTGGAAAGGTTACAGAGGCACATAATGGGCTCAGGGACTGAACCCCACAATTCATTTAGCTAAGCAAGTTACAATCTTGATGAGCTAGTTACAAAATTCAAAATACATTGTCACATCATTAATGGTTCGAGATCGACCACAAGTACAGTTTCTAAATTAAGCAACGACATATGTGGAGAGCTAGTGTCACAATTTATATGTTTGTCCTGCACACCGCCCCCCATCCATGGGCAGCAGTGGACAGGTTACAATCACTCAGTTACTACCTACAGTTTGTAACTGAGAATTTGAATTTTGTCCAAGACTTCTGGCAGCAGATCATTTGAATAACTATTTATTTATTATATACAAGAAGGTACATTGGGTTTTGTGAGAAAACTTAGCATGGTAATTACAATCTTGTAAAGCCACTAGTACGCGCAGCGTTTCGGGCAGGTCCTTAATTTAACAGATAATTTTTAGTAGGTAAATTCTAGCGGAATTAATAAAATGATAACAGATACATTGCAAGAAATAAAAAATGAGAGAGAAGATTAGTAGGTATATTAAAGCACATTGGTATATTAAAGCTCTGATTGATTGCATTGACAGCTTGATTGGTAATTTAAGCGAAGATTAATAGACACCATACAGCAATTGAAAGCACACATAAAAGACAGCAATGATCACAATGGTAAAGTTGTGTTGGATTGGGTACATGAAGATTGGGTGGCACTAGATACAGTGCAATTTTAAGCAACAAGGTAGAAACTATGAGGATGAAATTAGGTATTTTTTAGTTTTGCATTTGAATGACGCAAAAGTTGACCACTTTTCAATTCATAGGGAGTGAGTTCCATAAACTGGGTCCCGTTATTTGCATAGAGTGTTTACAACAGATTAAGTTTGACTCTGGGATATCAAAGAGATATTTATTTCTGGTGTGGTGATAATGGGTCCTATTACATCTGTCCAGGGAAAGTTTCAGAGCAGGATTTGCATTAGAACAGGGTTTTGTAATGTAGTTGACACAAGAGAATTTGTGGAGTGAAAGTATGTTTAGCTGTTTAGGGAGTTAACAGGGGGCTGAGTGTTGTCTGAAAGCAGAATTTGTTATTATTCTGATAGCAGATTTTTGCTGGGTGATGANACGTGTGAGATTGAGGTTGAGAGAGTGAACTCTTACCCTGTGAGATTTTTCTCTACGCCTACCTCCCTTAGGAGGTGGACTACAAGTTTAAAGGCTGCTCTTGGCAGTTAAGCATGAGTCCAGTAGAAAAAGGAGAAGCGGGAGCAAACCGCCAGGCTTCCACCAGCAGGGGTGAAAACCTGTCCACAATAGGCCGCTGGTTCCTCCTAGTTAAACATGACGTTAAAACCAATAAAGGGTAACCGACGGGTTCTCACAATCAAATTTTATATTTGATGTGGCGCTATGAATTGGAATTCGAATTCCCAAGAGCACAGCCGTCATATCAAAGATCAAAACAACAATATCAATATATCAGAACATGGGTGTGGCACAGAATAGTTGAAGGTTGACATCAAAGACCGTTTAACAAAATTAAACAATTTATTAATAACAAGAGACTAGACTACTACATTATCGAGTTTACATTTACGTTAATGTCCCTCCAGTGGCACTATAACCAACAGCTAACTAGCAACCCTTGCTGTGTGGCTGCATACTGAACTAACCTGAACACAGGTGTGCCCACTGATGACGCAATATTGCAAATCAAAGAAAAATATCACAGACTAAGTTACACCACAGCGAGTGATTTAATTACGTTAATGTCCATCCAGTGGCATTTGCAACACAGCTATTCAACAGCCCCTCGAGAAATGACAGCAGGCTCCATCCTGCTGACACTTCGGGCTGACAACATGAACTAACTGAACAAAAGTTATCCACTGATGACACAAGCAAGCAATCAATAGTGACACGGCTACAAGTGTCCAGCTACTCTAATCACAAGCTTAAGGTCCTCCTTACAAACAGGAGAGACCCCCGTAACTAGGCGGGTAGTCCAACAGTGACTCCCCCTATCACAACTAAAGTGAACAAAGTCAGGCAAGGTGGGATTCTGGGACACAGCTCCACTCATCCCTAAGTTACTTTACCCTCGTCACTAGACGATAACCAAAAGCAATTGCCTTAATCAATTACAACATTGATTATGTGAATAATGATGGAAATTGACTGATCACAGCAGTCAGCAACAAGTACTACTTTAATCACAACAAGTGTCTCACGCTAGACACAACATGATAGTACTCTACGTTAACACAAGTCCTCTTGTCACAATAACTCAAACTCTTAAATTACATCACACTTGACTCCTTGCAAGTATTCAGTGAGTAATTCTTAATTAAGGTCAAACGGACCACTAATTACATCCCAATTGAGTTACGTTAACTAAGCCTACCCCAAGTGGGTGGCTTCTCAACAGTCTGTGTGTCATTAATTACTTTTACTATGAGTGCTAATTACCCTAATTAACCTCGAGCAATTAATTAACTGTCACCAGGACCGATAATTAATCATACATAAATACGTCTCACTCCGCACTGCCTAAGCAGGTCTCATCAAACACTGTGAATTCACGGAAGAGGAGTTAATTACTAATTAACAATGAGTGCAACTTAATCCACTGTCACCAGACAGAATATGATTAATATAACGTATTATGCTAACCCCATGACCTCGCTTTACCGAGTCATCTGAGTCCTCAAGACTCCAGACGTTAATTACTCCACTAATTATCATGAGCCACTAATTGCCCCAACCCCGAAAGGCAATTAGTCTCGAGCAACTGACGTTAACACTATCACTGACAGACTCTGACAGATCCTCTCCCACTACGTGAATTCATGATGAGAATGCTAATTACATAATTAGCTAGAGTGGTCAATTAATTGTCACACGGACAATTAATTGCACCGGAAACGTATTCCCACACGCTCAAGTCAACACTGTTCTCCCATAACAGCCCTCACTCATTCAACAACTACAAATGTGCACCCCCTTATCCAGTTAATTACCCCTAATTAACTCACTGAATCCTCAAGTTCTCAACACAACTTAAAGAAACAAAGTAACCCTAAGGTTACATAGGTCACACATATAATGGCATGCAAAACAACATAAAATAGCACTGCCCACATACGGTTGCGACTACTGCAACTCGTTAATTACTATGCCCACACAGTAATGACACACGGTTTTGCAACAATCAAGGTATCCCCATATTACTGCCCCTCTAATCTTGCAAACGTTGCAAAAGATCGCCCGATCCCGGTGGCTTCAGCAAGACAATTTACGTTAATATAAGGCACCGTCGCTCTACGCGGACAGCTGGCACTAATTCTCCCATAATTAGGCAAATTAACAAATTGCTCGCTCCCATTAAGTGACTGAGAATTTCCCTGAATACTCAAAGGGTCCCTTTAAATCCTCAACACAGTTCCTAGGACAGTAATAACGTATACCTGATACCACTGCACAAACCTGCACATAATGATACCGTCAGCATGCCCCCCATGCTAATGACATCATTAGGCAATCAGTCAGCGATCACATCTACTGACTCACCACACAACATAATACATGCAACATGCAAATGAAACATATGGAAATGGCCTCCATAAACAATGCAAATTAATCACCAGGACAATATACAGACCTCAGGATGTCCACTAATAACCCTGCCCCACGGGCCTGCTTAATTAACTCTAACCTGGCCTAATTACACAATGAGGTACCATGGCACTAACCAAGGCTGAACGATTATACAGAATCGACAGACTGGATCATTTATATGATGATTTTCTACACTGACTGGTCCCATACTCTAGTCAGTCTACACACAACATCTCTACCGATATACAATTATATCACTACATGATTTACTGTGACAATTTCCCTCTCCAGGTACTGCCCCACAGTCACCTGGGCGTGCCACTGACAGGTGTCTCAGCTGCTTCCCTAGCCTGGCCGGGCTAGGGGCCCACACAACTTTTCTCTTATTTCCCTTAATACTGAGACACTGTTACACTGATAAAGTACTCACGTGTCCTTCCACACATTTCCTCATTTCCCAGGTCCTTACCACCTGGCTGTCAACACTTAGCTCGCTCCTCGTGCGTCGACAAGATGTGGTTCTAGGCTGTCCTGGGAAGGTGGCCAAGGGGGGTGGCCAAAGGTGGTGGCCAACATGTGGCCACCGCGTGGCCCTCAGGAGGGTGGCCACGGGTGGCGCGTGACGTCACAGCACCCCACCCCACCCGGGCTGCTCGCGCGCGGGGTAAGGTGGGTGGCCTGGCCGAGCCGGTGGGTGGCCGGGCGGCCAGAGGGCGGCCTGGGTTGGCCGCAGGGCATACACACATGTGGATGGGGAATCACCACTAACCCCCAACACACTAGAGCATGACTCGCTCTTACACTGGGGTGACAGGGGTGACACTGGCCGGCGTCACCTACCACATGGACGACGTCGGGCGGAATTCAAAGTCCAACAGGGGCCAGTAACAACACCTTAATTACACTGGTAGGCCCTGCCCATTATTCCACCCAATTGTCCATGAACATACAGGATAATCTGAGCCACCTGCTACCCCATGGGGCTCTGATAGCTGCCCCATGGGTGATCACTGTCTCTGAGGCTGTCCTGCATTTATCGGTCCCAGTTTCTCGCGAATTTGGGCTTCGACACACCCAGGGTGGCTGGAGTGCCATGCAAGATGAATAAACTGAACGACAGGAGCGATAACGGTGGTGGGGGTGGCAGGCCCGCCACCCCCACCTAGACACTCTTCACACCCTTGCTGCCCAATTCAAACTAAACTCTTGGCGGGCTAGAGAGACTCACATCCCCATATCTCTCCCCCTACCTTGTCTTGACCAATCAGCAGGAAGCCGGCACTGTTCCTCATGCCGCTTCCAATAACAGCTCTTGGCGCCAAAACTCGGCATAGGAGCAGGGGTGCCTAGACCAATCACAGACGCCCCTCGCCCTGTGGCGTGGCGTGACGTCACAGGGAGGGTGAGGCCTAACACAACGTCTCAACGTCTCCCTTGGTGGGGGGAAGGCAACGTTCCCCCACTGTCCCCCCCCACCCGTAACGGTTCTTGAGGCATACTACCTTCTCACACCACTCTCCCAATCTCTCTGTTTCACAGAACAGGAAAAATTTGCTGTAATTCTCTCTACAGAGCAATCACAGAGCTCTAATTAGTTTTAACTGACAGCATTTAACATAAGCTTTCATATGACATCTTACAAGTATATGTAAATTTTGAAAGCTTCAGTTTCTAGAGTCCCTAGAGCGACTAGCCTATTCTAGAAACTAAGAAAACTAGCTGAGGAGATTCTACATCTCCTCACATACCCCATGATTAGTGTAAGAGAGATTTTATAAGAAAGAGTAATGATTGTGGTATCAATCTTCTTCAATGATTGTGGTATATCTGAAAACCTGAACCCGCCCTATGCCAATACTGAAAATAACTCTTGAGTATCTGAGCCTAACCTAACTTAATCTAATCTTGTCCAAGGCGCTGTCTCTGCCTTACCGTTTAACTAAGGTTCAATCTTCCATATAAGTTCCTAAGTAATCAGTCAAGTATCCATGCACTTATATAAGCATCTACTTCAGTATCATTTTAAAATTTTACTCTTAAATCAAATCTACCCTGTTCTTTTTAAATTTAAATTTAATTAAACTCTGATGTATGTCATTTATTGAAATTAATTATTGAGTTCATTTTGTTTTCTTAAGTTCATACTAATTATAGGTTCAATACTAAGCTATATAAAATAATTTATCTCTAAGATTATTTTACTTTACGATTATTATTTGTCTTATTATTTTTGCTATACATCTTCATCTTTTCATTCTACTAATTTTTTGTCCTCTCTCTTAACCTAACTTCTATATCTTACCTGGCTATCTACGGTGATCCTCATTCTACTTCTAATTGTTTCTATTTTTTGTGTACTTACATTTATTGTTGTGTTTTGCCATACCCTGGAAACACAAGCCGAAACTGTCCCTATTTTCCGCTTGTTACAACTTGCAATAAAGTTGTTACATCTTGGCTTAACGTGTTTATGACGTATTAGAACGTTGTTACAACTTGCTATATTGGTTGTTATAACTGGTTAGGAGGCGTTAAGACTTGTTCGAACGTTGTACCAACGTCGTAGTTTCGGTGTGTGTTTGGCGGGTAATTACTTAATATTTACAGCAGATTTAGTATTTAACTGTTCCTGTAATTGCTTGTCTTATTGTATTGTGACCCCATTGCATCTATATGCATACTGATATTGATCGTGATCGAAATCTTCTGTCTCATATCTACACCAATCAGCACATTGATCATCATTATTGCAGGTATTACACAGCAAATCTTGCAAAAAACAAACTCCTAAATAGCACCTGCTTATCAGTTTACAACCAAAATGTTAGGTCACTTGGTAAACATTTTGATGATATAAATGCACTACTCACAGCACTAGGTACTAATTTATCGTTCATTATTTTAACAGAAACTTGGCTAAGTAATGACTATACCCAACTCTACAACTTAGCTGATTATAAAGCCATTCACAACTGCAGGCCTAATAAAAAGGAATTGGCACAGCAATATATTACAAAGATACCTTCATCTGCAATAGTGTCATTAGTGTTAGAGACGACAATTGTGAATATACCTTTGCCAAGTTCTCCAGTAAATCCCTTAAATCCTCCTTGACTATCGGTGCCATCTATAGATTTCCCAATACCAACATTGCTTCATTCTCAGACAACGTAAGCAATCTTATCATAACTAACAACCTCAGCAAAAATCACATCATTCTAGGAGGTGATTTCAATATTGACCTGGGTCTTCAAAATAACCCTCAAGTTGACTATTTCCATAACAGCATGAACTCCTGCATGCTAATCCCCACAATCACCAAGCCCACCCGAGTCACTCAAACATCTGCCACTACCTTGGATCACTTATGGACTAATATAACAGCTCCCCTTACATCTGGTATAATCTACGACAGAACAACTGACCACTATCCTACCTTCCTCATAGCAAACATGGACATAACACCACCAAAAAGCAAGAAACTCTCATTCAGGCTACACAATGAATCTGCTTTAGGCAATCTCTCAAATGCACTTCACAATTTTAACTGGGAATCTGAATTCAATAATACACAGGATATAAACTCATTAACTAACCTCTTTCTCTCCAAAACTCTAAGCCTCTACAACACTCACTGTCCCCTCCTTACCAAACAAGTAACTGATAAATGAAAAAATAACCCGTGGCTCACAAGTGGCATAATTAAATCAATCAACAAAAAACATGAATATGAAAAGAAATTTAGGATTGGCCTAGTTACAAAGGAAGTAGTTAAAAGGTAGTCATCAGTACTTACCAGTATCATAAGAAAAGCTAAACTTTCAAATTATGAGACTTGATTCAAAGAAGCAAAAGGCAACATGAAAGCACACGGAAAACCATCTCTAATATCCTAGGAACTAAACAACACTCCCACAACCAGATAACACTCTCTAAGGATGAATATACACCGTCAACTTATTTAGAAAGGGCAAATTTATTTAATAGCTTCTTTTCATCGGTTGGTGCTAACCTTGCCAGAAAAATCCCACAGACCCAAACACATATCAACACATCTCTCAGGCAGCTATCCAAATCCCCCTCTTCTCCTTTCACCAGTCAGCCCGACAGATGTTGTGTCCATCATACACTCACTAAAAACCAAAGCTGGGAACATCAGTGAAATCCCATCCATTGTATACAAGAGGGCCTCCATGCCCTTGCGCCACCTATAGCTCTGCTGTTCAACAAATCCCTTGAGTGTCATACCTTCCCTGATATCCTTAAAAAAGCAAGAGTAACGCCATTTCATAAAGGAGGCAATCCGGCAGACATAAACAATTATAGACCAATATCAAACCTACCCATACTATCAAAAATATTTTTAAAAATTATCACAAACAGCTCTAGTCCTACCTCGTAAAATTCGACATACTCTACCCCTGTCAGTTTGGCTTCCGCTCCCAAAAGAGTACCAACGATGCAATTATTAGTCTCCTTAATATAATTTACTCAGCCCTTGACAAAAATGAGTTTCCGATTGGACTCTTCAAAGACCTGAGAAATGCCTTTGATACTGTTAATCACAATTACCTCTTACTTAAACTCCATCATTATGGAATCCGAGGCCATGCCCTGGACTATATCCAATCCTATCTTAGTGATAGACCTTAAATCTTCTCCCACTCTACCAATAACCGTTGGAGTGCCACAGGGCAGCATTTTGGGGCCTCTCCTATTTCTTATATACATCAATGATCTGCCTAATGTCACTAACATTCTGAAACCTATATTGTTTGCTGATGATACACCCTCATCTACTCTAACCCCAACCCACATACACTAAATAATGTTGTTAATAATGAACAAAAAAAGTCCACTTATGGATGTCAACCAACAAACTAACACTTAACATAGAAAAGACCTACTACATCTTATTTGGAAGCAAATCAACAAATGCAATTCAGCTTCAGATAGACAATGTAAACATTAGTTGTAAAAATGATGGAAAGTTTCTTGGTCTATTCCTAGACAAGAGACTCAACTTCAGCACCCACATACAACATATAACTAAGAAAGTCTCTAAAACAGTTGGTATACTCTCCAAAATCAGATATTATGTACCTAACTTTGCTCTCATCTCACTATATTATGCACTAATCTATCCCTATCTTAATTATGGTATCTGTACATGGGGTTCAACCACTGCAAACCATCTCAAGTCCATCATCACCCAGCAAAAATCTGCTATCAGAATAATAACAAATTCTGTTTTCAGACAGCACTCAGCCCCCTTGTTTAAAAACTCCCTTAACATGCTAAACATAATCTCACTCCACACATTCTCTTGTGTCAACTACATTTACAAAACCCTGTTCTTAAATGCAAATCCTGCTCTGAAACTCTTCCTGGACAGATGTAATAGGACCCATTATCACCACACCAGAAATAAATATCTCTTTGATATCCCCAGGGTCAAACTTAATCTGTGCAAACACTCTGTGCAAATAAAGGGACCCAGTCTATGGAACTCTCTCCCTAATGAATTGAAAAGCTGTACAACTTTTGCATCATTCAAAAACAAAACTAAAAAGTTCCTAATTTCATCTTCATAGTTTTCTACCTTGTTGCTATAAAATTGCACTGTATCTAGTACTACTCAATCTCCCAATCTTCATGTACACAATCCAAACAACTTTACCATTGTGATCATTGCTGTCTTCTTATGTGTGCTATCAATTTGCTGTATGGTACCTATTAATCTTCGTTTAAATTGCCAATCAAGCTGTCAATGTAATCAATCAGAGCTTTAATATGCCAATGTGCTTTAATATACTTGCTGATCTCTCTCATCTCATTTCTGTTTCTTGCAATGTATCTGTTATCATTTTATTAATTCCGCTAGAATTTACCTACATAAAATTATCTGTTAGATTAAGGACCTGCCCGAAACGCTCCGCGTACTAGTGGCTTTACAAGATTGTTAATTACCATGCTATGTATTCTCACAAACCCAATGTACCTTCTTGTATATAAATAAATTAATAAATAATAAATAAATAAGTAATATGAGGAAAACAAAGGAAACACTGACCAACACAAGGTCATCAAAACAAAGGAAGATGGAATGGGCGAAGAGACCCACAGTGGCTCAATGCTCAACACATTCTTCCTTAGTGAACCGTTCTTTATTCTGATGTAACAATTGTCTGGCTTTGTATACCAACAGTAGACTCACGAGGAGAGGTGGTTCCATGGAAGGCTCTCCAGGCAAGGTATACACATTGTAAGCCTGCGTAGCGAAGTATATCCGTGGGCGACCTGCGAGGCGAGATATATCATTGGGCGATCTGCATAGCGAGGTATATCCTTGTTTGACCTGCGTAGCGAGGTATATCCTTGTTTGACCTGCGTAGCGAGGTATATCCTTGGGCGACCTGCGTAGCGAGGTATATCATTGGGCGACCTGCATAGCGAGGTATATCATTGGACGACCTGCGTAGCGAGGTATATCCTTGTTTGACCTGTGTAGCGAGGTATATCCTTGTTTGACCTGTGTAGCGAGGTATATCCTTGTTTGACCTGTGTAGCGAGGTATATCCTTGTTTGACCTGCGTAGCGAGGTATATCCTTGGGCGACCTGCGTAGCGAGGTATATCCTTGTTGACCTGCGTAGCGAGGGATATCCTTGTTTGACCTGTGTAGCGAGGTATATCCTTGTTTGACCTGTGTAGCGAGGTATATCCTGGTTTGACCTGTGTAGCGAGGTATATCCTTGTTTGACCTGTTAGCGAGGTATATCCTTGTTTGACCTGCGTAGCGAGGTATATCCTTGTTTGACCTGCGTAGCGAGGTATATCCTTGTTTGACCTGTGTAGCGAGGTATATCCTTGTTTGACCTGTGTAGCGAGGTATATCCTGTTTGACCTGTGTAGCGAGGTATATCCTGTTTGACCTGCGTAGCGAGGGCATATCATTGGACGACCTGCGTAGCGAGGTATATCATTGGACGACCTGTGTAGCGAGGTACTCC
>WNGS01024076.1:16491-37743 GCA_020271785.1 Procambarus virginalis | reverse complement strand
CCCCACTCACCCACAATAACATGAGACCAGTAGTTCCCTCTTACAATTTTACACAACATAACACTGATTATTGGGGCAGTTATATGCACTCTCACAACTTCCTCTCACACACACACTAAACATGGGGACAATAGGTCACTCTAACACACACTAAACATGGGGCAATAGGTCACTGCAACACACACACTAAACATGGGGACAATAGGTCACTCTAACACACACTAAACATGGGGCAATAGGTCACTGCAACACACACACTAAACATGGGGCAATAGGTCACTCTAACACACACTAAACATGGGGCAATAGGCCACTCACACACACACTAAAACATGGGGCAATAGGCCACTCACACACACACTAAACATGGGGACAATAGGTCACTCACACACACACTAAACATGGGGACAATAGGTCACTCACACACACACACTAAACATGGGGACAATAGGTCACTCTCACACACACTAAACATGGGGACAATAGGTCACTCACACACACTAAACATGGGGACAATAGATCACTCACACACACACTAAACATGGGGCAATAGGTCACTGCAACACACACACTAAAGATGGGGTAATAGGTCATTGTAACACACTAAACATGGGGCCAATAGGTCACTATAACACACACTAAACATGGGGCAATAGGTCACTCTAACACACACTAAACATGGGGCAATAGGTCACTCTAACACACACTAAACATGGGGCAATAGGTCACTCTAACACACACTAACATGGGCAATAGGTCACTCTAACACACACTAAACATGGGGCAATAGGTCACTCTAACACACTAAACATGGGGACAATAGGTCACTCTAACACACTAAACATGGGGGTAGTAGTTCAGTCTCAAAACATCACTTCACACAATAAACATCAGTTCAGAAGTTCACTCTCACACACAATAAACATAATAGGGGCGGTGTTTCTCTCTCACATCTTCACTCTCACACACACTTAACACAGGAGCAGTTGCTTACTCTGCAAGCATTACTTTCACACACAATAAACATTGAAAGTAGTTCATTCTTACAACTTTACACAACATAACTCTAATTATGGGAACAGTGATTCACTCTCACAATTTAATTAAGTATCACAAATACTAAAGCGCGGGGCCGTAGTTTACTTTCACAACATCTCTCTCGCACGCACTAAACATGGGGGCAGTAATTCTCTCTCACAGTTTCACTCACTCACACGCACTAAACATGGAGGCAATATTACAATTACAATAACACGATGTAACGATGCCAAAATATTGAGACAATCACGATTCAGCTCATCCCGGTTCAGTGGGTACAGCACGTGTCTGAGGACATGTGTTCTCTCCCACCATATTGTTTCAATAATTTTTCATCCATAAAAGTGTTTTTTAACCACTGTTACGACCCTGGGGCCAGTATTGTGCTGTGACAATTGGTCCAGGTTCAAGTTCAAGTATGTTTATTGAGATAAGCAAGAAATACATCTCAAAGGGATAGAGTAGCTTAGGCTATTTCTACCAGGAGCGTATAACAATTATTTACATATGAAAAAGGGACCCTTAACTCATGTATGTATTTTAGTGTGATAGGCCCTGAATGTGGGGGAGATTATTTGGTGAAAAGGTTTCAATAAATGTATTATTATATGATAGGCCGAGTCAGTTAGGTTTAGTTAAAGGAAGAGTGCTATTGTCTGATAGTTTATACACAGGATGGTTTCCTCAAATTTGCAAATTTGCGCATGATTGCATCTTTGCCAGACGTAAGAGCATTTTGATATTCCTAGTTTTGTAGTTATACTGTGTAGTTATATGTAGTTATACTGTGATCATAATTTATTAGTGTATTGTAAAGCTAGGATGTTATATTTATACTTAAAACTGCATAGTGGCAATTTAATATTGTATTAGGGGATAAGTCAATGGGTACTATATGATCAGCTGATGAACCCCAGGCAGCTAGCCACATGGTGAGTGTGGAACTGGCTGGTCTCTTCTGCAGCTACCTTGACCCTTGGTTGGACGTGTTGGCCGGGCGTCCCTTACTTTCCTGTTTCTACTCTTATTTCTTAAGTTATAATTGTTAAGTACTCATACCCTGTGCCAATCTTCGGTTTTAAGTGTAATTTTGTTTGTGTTCCCTGGTCAAAGCCAGGAGTTCCATGTAATTAGATCCAGGTACTGACCATTGAACACGTGTCTGATATAATTATGCTAATTTAGGTAGTAATTTGTCCCTTAAGGAAAGGTAGACTTTACCACTAGTTTGCTGTAGTAAATCTCGTTTCTGCCTACGTGGGGTCAGAGACGATTTTTTTTTTGCAGAGATATTCCTGCTAGGGGCCCTAAGCCTCTGGCTGACCCACTGTTACTTGTTTCTGTTTTACTTGGGCGGAGTATGAGTATTTATGACTTGTATGGTCGCTGTAGTAAGATTTTGTCCCATATGTCTAACAACTTCTTCTGCTCTGTTGAATATAAGGTGAAATCTTAATGAGTTTGTAACTGTGCACCGTGTTAGATAATGTTCCAGTGGTTTGTCGGGCATTTCTCCACAGTGTTGACATTTTCAGAGAGGTAATGTAAGATCGAGGTGGTAAAGTGTTTCTGTTGTACTTGTTTTTTTAGGGTGTATTAATTATATTAAGGGAAAACTTCAGCTGGAATTTCCATCACCCATCTGTTACAAGGTTAGGTGATCTGCTCAAGACGACAGACCATACTTGTATCATTATTTTCTGGAAACTGTTTCCCTGGGGGCTGGGCCTATCCTAACCCACATTAGGTGGAGCTCCCTTACCTTGTCTTTTACCCTAACTCAGCCCTTGCGATATAACAACCACATTTTTATATGTTTACCTTTCTAGAGAGGAGAACGTCGCCGTGAGCAGCCATGTAGCCCTTCCTCCTGTGTGTGTGTGTTGTGGCCCGGCTCACCGTGGCCCACACCACCACCACCAGCCACCACCAGGTCCAGCCCGCTCTCTGCCTCAGTAACAACCTTATTACTTTCTCGTGCTTAAACCATATAATATATGACTTTGTTCATTTTACACCCATGTAAATATTTATTATGTATGGAAATTGTAATACATATAATTACCATTTCTTTTGGTTCGTGGTAACTTCAGTGGGACAATGTTGTCTGGGGTGGTGAGTGATGAGAGCGTCCACGACAGCAGGAGCCACGACAGTGAGCCGGCCGGGTAGTAGCAGCCAGGGAACTGGTGGCCCTTCCATGGAGCAGGCTGCTCGTCACCAGCCAATCACATGGAGTCTGTCTCCACCACATCACTTCCTAATGCATTCCACTTGTCAACTACTGTGTGTGTGTGTGTGTGTGTGTGTGTGTGTGTGTGTGTGTGTGTGTGTGTGTGTGTGTGTGTGTGTGTGTGTGTGTGTGGTGTGTGTGTGTGTGTGTGTGTGTGTGTGTGTGTGTGAACCTGAGCTTGTAAAAGTATCTTAATCACCTTAAGTGGTTAAGTGTTTAATGTCACACTAGTTTCAATAGAAGCTATCTTACCCTGTCAAAGTAGGAGACATATAGGTATATATATATATATATATATATATATATATATATATATATATATATATATATATATATATATATATATATATATATATATATATATATGCGAACAAGCCTGAATGGTCCCCAGGACTATATGCGAATGAAAACTCACACCCCAGAAGGGACTCGAACCCATACTCCCAGGAGCAACGCAACTGGTATGTACAAGATGCCTTAAACCACTTGACCATCACGACCGGACAAAATGAGGTGATAGCCGAAGCTATTTGAACCACCTCACCGCCGGCACTTGGATGGTTATCTTGGGCATAGCATTTTACCAAATCACCTCATTCTTTGGGGCACACGTGAGGAACACAAATGCGAACAAGCCTGAATGGTCCCCAGGACTATATGCGAATGAAAACTCACACCCCAGAAGTGACTCGAACCCATACTCCCAGGAGCAACGCAACTGGTATGTACAAGACGCCTTAAACCACTTGACCATCACGACCGGACAAAATGAGGTGATAGCCGAAGCTATTTGAACCACCTCACCGCCGGCACTCGGATGGTTATCTTGGGCATAGCATTTTACCAAATCACCTCATTCTTTGGGGCACACGTGAGGAACACAAATGCGAACAAGCCTGAATGGTCCCCAGGACTATATGCGAATGAAAACTCACACCCCAGAAGTGACTCGAACCCATACTCCCAGGAGCAACGCAACTGGTATGTACAAGACGCCTTAAACCACTTGACCATCACGACCGGACAAAATGAGGTGATAGCCGAAGCTATTTGAACCACCTCACCGCCGGCACTCGGATGGTTATCTTGGGCAGAGCATTTTACCAAATCACCTCATTCTTTGGGGCACACGTGAGGAACACAAATGCGAACAAGCCTGAATGGTCCCCAGGACTATATGCGAATGAAAATTCACACCCCAGAAGTGACTCGAACCCATACTCCCAGGAGCAACGCAACTGATATGTACAAGACGCCTTAAACCACTTGACCATCACGACCGGACAAAATGAGGTGATAGCCGAAGCTATTTGAACCACCTCACCGCCGGCACTCGGATGGTTATCTTGGGCATAGCATTTTACCAAATCACCTCATTCTTTGTGGCACACGTGAGGAACACAAATGCGAACAAGCCTGAATGGTCCCCAGGACTATATGCGAATGAAAACTCACACCCCAGAAGTGACTCGAACCCATACTCCCAGGAGCAACGCAACTGGTATGTACAAGACGCCTTAAACCACTTGACCATCACGACCGGACAAAATGAGGTGATAGCCGAAGCTATTTGAACCACCTCACCGCCGGCACTTGGATGGTTATCTTGGGCATAGCATTTTACCAAATCACCTCATTCTTTGGGGCACACGGTAAAATGCTATGCCCAAGATAACCATCCGAGTGCCGGCGGTGAGGTGGTTCAAATAGCTTCGGCTATCACCTCATTTTGTCCGGTCGTGATGGTCAAGTGGTTTAAGGCGTCTTGTACATACCAGTTGCGTTGCTCCTGGGAGTATGGGTTCGAGTCACTTCTGGGGTGTGAGTTTTCATTCGCATATAGTCCTGGGGACCATTCAGGCTTGTTCGCATTTGTGTTCCTCACGTGTGCCCCAAAGAATGAGGTGATTTGGTAAAATGCTATGCCCAAGATAACCATCCGAGTGCCGGCGGTGAGGTGGTTCAAATAGCTTCGGCTATCACCTCATTTTGTCCGGTCGTGATGGTCAAGTGGTTTAAGGCGTCTTGTACATACCAGTTGCGTTGCTCCTGGGAGTATGGGTTCGAGTCACTTCTGGGGTGTGAGTTTTCATTCATATATATATATATATATATATATATATATATATATATATATATATATATATATATATATATATATATATATATATATATATATATGTCTCATTAAATATGACCGCATATTCTGTATTTACTATCTTCTGATTTAGGGCTTCTATCCCTCTAACTATTTTCTTAGCATCAGGGTTTAGCTGAAATAGGAGTTCTCCAAAACTCATTTTCGTAATTTCCGGGTGAAGAAAAGAGGTGAATTACTATAGAATGTATTACACTTATTTATACAATTTGCACAACGTTTCGAACCTCCATGGTTCATTCTCAAGTGAAGAAATTTTACAGTGTGGTTGATTTTATACCCGCACTGGGTCAGGTGATAAGACAATAAAGGTGAAAACATAGGGGGATACATAGGGGATAAAAGTGGGGTCAAACATATGAACATAAGAATAGAGGTAACCGCAGAAGGCCTATTGGCCCATACGAGGCAGCTGGTATCTACATACAAAGATTAATCCAGTGTAATTGGCCTGTTGTGTTGAACATTGTCTTCTGTGTTTGCATCGTTATGTTCTGGTCTTGTCCTTACTCTCATTGTGGGTAGAGTAAATAGTTCCGTGATTTGGGTGTTCATGGTAGGTTGTTCTATTCTTATGTGGATTGCTTCAAGAATTGTAATCTTCTTGCATCTTGGGTTTTGTCTTCTGACAAAACCTTCTGACGGGGCCACTTCAGTTCTTATGCTCCAGGACGGGCCCACCTCAGTTTCTTATGCTCCAGGACGGGGCCACTTCATCTTCTTAGGCCCCAGGACGGGGCCACCTCAGTTCCTCATGCTCCAGGACGGGGCCACTTCAGTTTCTCATGCCCAGGTTGGGGCCACTTCAGCTTACTCTGCCCCAGGCTGGGGCCACTTCAGTTTACTGTGACCCAGGCTGGGGCCACTTCAGTTTCTCATGCCCAGGTTGGGCCACTTCAGCTTACTATGCCCCGGCTGGGGCCACTTCAGTTTACTGTGACCCAGGCTGGGGCCACTTCAGTTTCCCATGGCCCAGACCGGGGCCACTTCTGCTTCTTATGCATCTGGCCGGGGCCACTCTAGTTTATTGCCCAGGATGAGGCCTCTTCAGATTATTATGCCTCAGGCTGGGGGCACTCCAGTTCTTTTGCCCCAGGCGAGACCACTTCTGCTTATGCCCAGGACGGGGCCACTTCAGTTTCTTATGCCCAGGACGGGGCCACTTCAGTTTATTATGTCCCAGGGCGGGGCCACTCCCTTTTTTATGCCCCATGCTTCAGTTCTGCCCAGGCCGAGACCACTTCAGCTTATGCCCAGGTTGGGGCCACTTCAGCTTTTATGCCCCAGGTTAGGGCCACTCCTGTTGTTTATGGCCCAGGACAGGGCCACTGCCGTTTATGCCCAGCAGGCTTGGGCCATTTCAGTTTATTATGCCCCAGGCTGGGGCCCCTTCAGTTCAAAGCCTTGGCTGGGCAACTTCGGTTTCTATGTCCTTGGCTGGGTCACCGGTTCCCGGTGTGTCTGGAAGAAACTGCGGCCTCCCAGGCTGCTGGTTTATCCAGCCGTTTCGTCTGCCCGGTGTAGCCAGGAAGAAACTGCGGCCTCCCAGGCTGCTGGTTTATCCAGCCGTTTCGTCTGCCCGGTGTAGCCAGGAAGAAACTGCGGCCTCCCGGCTGCTGGTTTATCCAGATGTTTTTGTCTTCTCGGTGTAGCCCGAAAGGTTGTCATAGCCGCTGCCGTCTTAGCTGCCTTCGTTCAGGGGTTGATGTCCAGCCGACGTTCTTCCTGTACTCACCTAATTGTACTCACCTAATTGTGCTTGCGGGGGTTGAGCTTTGGCTCTTTGGTCCCGCCTCTCAACTGTCAATCAACAGGTGTACAGATTCCTGAGCCTACTGGGCTCTATCATATCTACATTTGAAACTGTGTATGGAGTCTGCCTCCACCACATCACTTCCTAGTGCATTCCATTTATTAACTACTCTGACACTGAAAAAATTCTTTCTAACGTCTCTGTGGCTCATCTGGGTACTAAGTTTCCACCTGTGTCCCCTTGTTCGTGTCCCACCCGTGGTGAAGAGTTTGTCTTTGTCCGCCCTGTCAATTCCCCTGAGAATTTTGTAGGTGGTTATCATGTCTCCCCTTACTCTTCTGTTTTCCAGGGATGTGAGGTTCAGCTCCTTTAGCCTTTCCTCGTAGCTCAATCCTCTCAGTTCCGGGACGAGCCTGGTGGCATACCGCTGAATCTTCTCTTCTTTGAAGAGATGTGAAGAGAATCTTCTAACTGTGATGAGTTAAGCCGTCGTTCTTCCTGTGATGAGTTAAGCCGACGTCCTTCCTGTGATGAGTTAAGCCGATGTTCTTCCTCTGATGAGTTAAGCCGACGATGTTATTCAGATGTCCCTGCCACTGTGATCTAGTGGCTGATGCTAGGTTGGGGCTGTTGCAGCTGGTCCAGCTGTCTGCCCTAGTGTCCGCGCCGCCGCTCTCTTCCTACATTGTTGCTCAGTTTTGGTGTCCAGTCGCTGCAGCTGTTGCTGTCTCAGCTTGCTGCTGTTCAGGTGGATCATGGTCCAGCTGCTGACGTTCCAGCGGTTATTGGACCAGCCCCCCATGCTCTGACTGAAGTTGTTCCTGATGTTCCAGTTGAAGCGGTCCCAACTGATAATGCCCATCCTACTGCGTTCCAGCTCTCGAGGTTCCAGCTACCGACGTCCCAGCCCCCGAAGTTCCAGCTGAAGAGTTCCGGCTAACGTTGTGCCTATTATTATCACTCCTCTTCAGTTTATTGTATTTAATTGTATTTTATTTCAGCTTCATGTGTTAATCCCGTTTTCTCTAACGAGTTATATTCCAGCATTATTTCGAGCATAATTTGTTTTGCAGTCGCACTTTCCTTACTGCTGCACTTTCCCCCCTTGGCCCGTTGCTGCTAATTTTGTATTTTCGGCAGCTGCCGAGGTGCCAGCTGCTGATGTTCTAGCTGTCGCTGTCCCAGCCGTCGATGTTACAGCTGTTGCTGCTTCGTTGTTATTCCAGATGCTGACGTGCTAGCTGCTGATATCCTATAACCCACCAAGCACACACCAAAACTACGACGTTGGTACAACGTTCGAACCAGTTTTAACACCTCCTAACCAGTTATAACAACCAATATAGCAAGTTGTAACAGCGTTCTAATACGTCATAAACACGTTAAGCCAAGATGTAACAACTTTATTACAAGTTGTATCAATCGGAAAATAGAGACAGTTATGGTTTGTGTTTCCAGGGATAACCCCTTTTGGCAGGGGAAAGGTTCAGCTTTAGCTTTAGTTCGTTCCACCGTTCCCTTAACGTTGGCTCCCAGGTTCTATATGGTCCCTAATTGTCTTGCAGTTGGACTTCAACTTATAACTGAAATTTTTCCCTGGTGGCTAGTTGCCACTATTTATTTATCTTCAGCAGATGTTGATACACCAGTTGCCGATGTCCAGCTGTAGGTGTTCCAGCTGCGATGTTCCAGCCGATGATGTTCCAGGGCAGGATTTTGCAGTTTACATTTGGCAACGGTTGTTTATGTTAAGTCCCTTATTTTGCCCTTTTTTGACCACTGGTGTTTGTGGTATACATGCTACGTTATTGTTGGTTTAATGTTAATGTTAGGGTTTCCCTGCTTACTTCTTCCTCCCAGTGCGGGACGTTTACTTATTTATCTATTTATACAGTGATTTCTATGTTGTGCTTGACCTTACTCTTGTCATTTCCAGTTTGCACCTGTTCGGTGATGTTTTAAATTTATTATTTAACAAATTTAATGTTTCACGTCTTGGAGTTATCAATTAATGACAGTCCCCGGTGATGCAAATTTTATATGGTATTATTAATACTGCTCATATTATCCGGTTAACGTCCAGTTTTCTTATTATGAGCGCAATTATCATGCGGCTTTGGCCTTCCCAGCCTAAGCTTTGTGCTGTATTAACTTTGAAATTTTGTAGTATTGGTTTATTACACAATTTCTTGTTTCATTTCGGCTATCCTTAATTGACAGGTTTACTCCAGTCTTATTTTGAGCACAATTGTTTACAGTTGAACATACTACTTCTGCCGCGGTTCTCCTTGGGCGCCGTTGACGTTATTTACTATATTCATAAATTTAATTCTAACTCATATTTCTTGTCTTGCCTTGTGAATTTGCAGCCTTCGCTTATTTTCTTTACCTTACACTTTCCTGAGTTGAACTTTAGCAGCCTTTTTCTAAACCTTTCCACCAGTTTGTCCAGGTCTTCCTGTAGTAGTGAATGTCTGCGATCACCTGCAAGGTGACTTCGTGTTGACTACAAGACGACTTCTTGATGCCTGCACGATGCCTTCTTGTTGGCGCCTTCCTGTTCCAGGATGATTACAAGATGATCTCCAGTTGGCGTCAGAACGACTTCAGGACGAATCCCAGACGACTCCTAGCTGCTTTTCATGTTGACTGGTGACAATATATTATTTATTACATTATATATATTTATTTAAGTTCTGTTCTATACAGTTCAGGTTAATGGTTTCCTCATTTCACCCCCCCCCTCTGCTATTATTTGTAATTATTGAGTTTATTCTGGGTTTTTCTGCTACTATTATTGTTTTAAGCCTACTTTGCTTATGGTCTTCGGGTTCATTGGTGGAGTTGGCTGGGTTATTCTCCTCTTGTTACTATTTGCTATTGATGTTGTAGTCACTGTTAGTGTTAATGATCTCATGTCAATTCCCCTGTTGGCTTCTGGCCTCGCCTAACGCCATGAATGTTGTTCCTATTGTATCATACTATTACTAATTTAAGTTCTTTATTATTCGGTCCTGGTTTTAGTTGCCTTACTTCTACCCTCCCTCTGCTTTACTTGTTATCGTTTTCTCTGGATTACGGCTCTGTTATTGTTTATGCTTATTTAGCATAACGGTCTTTGGCCTTTAGGGTAATGAGCGCTATGCTGGAGGCGTTAGTTCTCATACTATATTATTACTTTTACTTTATTTACTGCCCCCCCCCCCTTTTGTGGGACATTTTTTGCGGTCCTGCTTTTTCCTTAGTCAAGGCATCCGTAGTCCCGGCCCTTAGCTGGGCACGTCAGCCATGCCCTCGGACGGCCCCGTACTAGGCCCCTTAGCTGGGCCAGTCCGTTACCCCCTTAGCCGGGACCCCTGTGGAGCCCTTAGCTGGGCGGGCCCGCCCTGTTAGTGGGCTAACGGTTCTGCGACCTAGTACTTTGGAAGGAGTATTTGCGCTTATCCCTATCCTTCTAGTGCTTATGTCTCTCTTTTACACTTTTCTTAATGGAACCTTCACGTTATATTTGTAAGGTACTATTTATTGCTTATAAATAGTACTCCTGCTCTCCATTTATTAACCAGTCCTATCTTTGCGCTTAGTCTCTTTCAGTTTGACTTTCTACATAGTATCCGCACTTTTTCCCTGTGGCTTATTGACGTTATTTATTATGTACTAAATTGTTGTAAATTTATATCACGGTTTCAGTCTAGTATTTTTATTTACTTTTTTATATTGAGTCGAACTATTATGCGGCATTGGCTTCCCAGCATTGTTTCCAATTGCTTTCAATGCAATTGGAAACAATGAGGAGCCGGTCGGCCGAGAGGACAGCACACTGGACTTGTGATCCTGTGGTCCTGGGTTCGATCCCAGGCGCCGGCGAGAAACAATAGGCAAAGTTTCTTTCACCCTATGCCCCTGTTACCTAGCAGTAAAATAGGTACCTGGGTGTTAGTCAGCTGTCACGGGCTGCTTCCTGGGGGTGGAGGCCTGGTCGAGGACCGGCCGCGGGGACACTAAAAAGTCCCGAAATCATCTCAAGATAACCTCAAGATAATGACATGGAAACATAATATATTCAGATAGCGTGTATTGCTATTACATACAACAGATGGCGCTGTTTAAAACAAAAACATGTTTTTACCTGTCACAGGTGTGGCATCTATATAGTGGGTATATAAAAACATGCGCCTATTCGAATGCAACATTGTGTCAAAATTTCAAACCAATCAGTAAAGAGATTTCAAATATTTCCCTCAGATGAAAACACAGTTTTAAAAAAAATATTTTCTCATCACAGGCGAAACATCTATTATTATGTATATAAAAACCCGCTCGGATGCAAATGGAACGTTTTGTGAAAATTTTAAAGCAATTGGTGAAGAACTTTCGGAGATTAGCGATTTTGAACAAACGAACATTTACATTTTTATAAACTAGCTGTACCCAGCCACGCATTGCTGTGGCTCAGCAATACATGTGATTTGCTGAGCAACAGGAACCTTTCCCCTATCTCCCAGTCCTCCCCACCATTCCCCGTCCCCTGTCCTTTCATCCTCTCATCCATTCCCCACTCGTCCTCCCAGCCATTTCCTCCCTCCCCCTCCCTATGTCCTCCCCACCATCTCCCACTCCACCGTCCCCTCGTCCTCCTAACCATTCTCTAGTCCACCGTCCCCTCGTTCTCCCCAAAATCTCCCACTCCCCGATCCTAGTCCTCCCTATTATTTCCCCCTTCCCTGTCCCCTAGTCATCCCCATAATCCCCCAATCCCCTGATCCCCATGGCCTCCCAACCATTCCCCTGTCCCCTCGTCCCCACCATCCCCAACTCCCTCATCACCTTGTCCTCCCCACCATTTCCCACTCCCTCATCCGATGCATTCCCAAATGATCTGATGTTTCCAACAGAAAATTGTAAACATCAAATGATCTAATGTCCCCATCACTGAAACATAATAAAAACAATTAAAAAATGAAAAGAAAAAATGAAATAATAAAATAACTATAATCACGAAATGAGTGGGTATGAGTTGATTACCATACACAACCATATGTATGGTAAACAACAAAGCTCAATTCCAACACAGTGTCACACAAAATAATTAAATCAAAATGAAAATAATTCGAAATCTATTAAAATTAAATTTATCAATACAATCGGAAACACTGAAATGGAATCGTATCATATTTAGTACAGTGTGTATGGCTTTTACGTGCAACAGATGACGCTGTTTCTGGAAAAAAAAGGAATGTTTTTACCTGTCACAGGTGTGGCATCTATACATATACTTACGAAATGAACAGAATGGTAAACAGCACAGCTCAGTTCCAACACAATGTCACACAAAATAATTGAATCAACATTAATATCAATCAAAATCTAAGAAAATTCTATTTATGAATGCAATCGGAAACGTTGAAATGTTTCCACACACACGATATACTAAATAACACATTTAGTATATCGTGTGTGTGTTGCTATTATTTGCAACAGAAGGTGCTGTTTTCTAAAAAAATGTTTTTACCTGTCGCAGATGTGGCATCTATATAGTAGGTACATAAAAACATGCGCATATTCAAATGGAACGTTTTGCCAGAATTTCAAAGCAATCGGTAAAGAACTTTGGGAGATTACAGCATATGTTGTTCTTACGTGAAACAGACGGCACTTTTTTTTTTTTTAAATGTATTTTCCTGTCACAGGTGAGGCAAGTATATAAAAACACCTATTCAAATGCAACGTTGTGTCAAAATTTCAAAGCACTCGGTAAAGAGGTTTCGAAGATTTCTCTCACATGAAAACACAGTTTTTCAAAAAAGCATGTTTTTTTCCGTCACAGACGTGACACCAAAATAGTATGTATATAAAAACCCGTTCGGATGCAGATGGAACATTGTGTGAAAATTTCAAAGCAATCGGTGATGAGCTTTCGGAGATTAGCGATTTTGAACAAATGAACATTTACATTTTTATTGAAATAGATTGTCGACAATGACTCGCAAAAGTCCTTTTTGCATTCTCTAAGCCCCTGGCAAACACTTCGTCTGGCCCTTGGGAGTTGTTTGTTGAGTTCCACTATTTATTTAATAACAACCTCCTGGTAACTGCTAAACTAGTCTACCCATCTTTTTCCCTCACTAGTGAACACTATACATCAATATCTGCTTCGAAGATAATGTTAAAAAAACAAAAGACTAAAACCAAAACGCTAAGAGATAGGTGGAAAAGAAATGGGAGAAAAGAACTTATGACTAAAGAAAGACGGCTGCCGGAGGAACCCCTGTGCACATACATGATATCCCTCCCGCTCCCGGATCCTTCCACTACATAAGAACAAAGGCAACTGCAGAAGGCCTATGGCCCATACGAGGCAGCTCCTATCTATAACCACCCAATCCCACTCATATACATGTCCAACCCGCGCTTGAAACGATCGAGGGACCCCACTCCACCACGTTACGTGGAAATTGGTTCCACAAATCAACAACCCAGTTACCGAACCAGTATTTAACCAAGTCTTTCCTAGATCTAAATTTATCCAATTTATACCCATTGTTTCGTGTTCTGTCTTGTGTTGATACTTTTAATACCCTATTAATATCCCCTTCGTTGTGTCCATACATCCACTTGTAAACTTCTATCATGTCACCCCAAACTCTTCGCCTTTCCACTGAATGCAATTTAAGCTTTGTTAATCTTTCTTCATATGAAAGATTTCTAATTTGGGGAATTAACTTAGTCATCCTACGCTAGACACGTTCAAGTGAATTTATATCCATTCTATAGTACGGCAACCAAAACTGAACTGCATAATCTAAATGGGGCCTAACCAGAGCAAGATATAGCTGAAGAACAACACCAGATGTCTTGTTACTAACACTTCGATTAAAATCCCAGTGTCCTATTTGCCTTATTACGAACATTCATGCATTGATCCTTTGTTTTAAATTCTTACTAATCATAACTCCCAGATCCCTTTCGCAATCCGACTTCGCAATCTCGACACCATCTAGCTTGTATCTTGTAACTATCATCATTACCTAGCCTCAGAACTTTACATTTATCAGCATTAAACTGCATCTGCCAATCTTTTGACCATTTCAAAACCCTATTTAGATCAACTTGAAGTGATAGTGAGTCTTCTTCCGTGTTAATTTTCCTACCGATTTTTGTATCTGCAAATTTGCAGATGTTGCTACTCAAACCTGAATCTAAATCATTTATATATATATATTATAAACATCAGAGGTATATATATATTATAAACATCAGAGGACAGAGCCTTGAGGCACTCCACTAACAACATTATCCTACTCTGACTTAACCCCATTTATACTAACTCTCTGTTTCCTTTGGAATAGCGATGCCCTAATCGAACTTGATATAGCACCCCAATACCATGAGCCTCTATTTTTTTAATCAGTCTTTCATGTGGCACTGTATCAAAAGCTTTGCTAAAGTCAAGGTACACAACATCACAATCTTTACCACTATCAACTGCCTCAACTATGCTGGAATAAAAAGATAGCAAATTTGTTAAACATGAACGGCCATTTGTAAAACCATGTTGCGACTCATTTATTAATTTATGTTTTTCAAGATGAAGACGAATTGTATTTGCAATTATCGATTCAAATAACTTTCCCACAATAGACGTTAGGCTAATTGGCCGATAGTTTGACGCAAGTGATCTATCTCCTTTCTTAAAAATTGGTACCACATTAGCTACTTTCCATGACTCTGGCACTCTGCCTAACTCTATTGATTTATTAAATATGGTAGACAGTGGCTCAGAAAGCTCCTCTTTGCATTCTTTAAGCACCCTGGCAAACACTTCATCCGGCCTGGGGATTTGTTTGGTTGTAGTTTTACTATTCGTTTAATTACATCCTCCCTGGTAACTGCTAAACTAGTCAACCTGTCCTCGTCCCCACCCACATAGACTTGTTCGGCTGAAGGCATATTGTTAAGTTCTCTTTAGTAAATACAGATATAAAATATTTATTAAAAATATACTCATCTCCTCGTCATTATCTGTTATTTGACCTGTCTCAGTTTTTAATGGACCTATCTTTTCCCTAGTCATAGTTCGATATAACTGAAAAAAACTTTAGAATTTGTCTTCGGTTGCCCTGCTATGCGAACTTCGTAGTTTCTTTTTGCTTTCCTTATCTCTTTTTTAACATTTCTAACTAGTTGTATGAATTCCTGTTCTAAACTAACTTCCCCATTCTTAATCCTTTTGTACCAAGCTCTCTTTTTACCTATAAGGTTCTTCAGATCCTTTGTTATCCACTTTGGATCATTAGTATTCGATCTATTCAATTTATATGGTATACTACGTTCCTGGGCTTTGCTTAGAATATTTTAAATAGGTTATATTTTGAATCCACATCGAAATCCCCTTTTCCGTCACCTGTCGCTGGGTTCACGTCTAGCCCACACCTCATCCCCAAAACATTCCAATCTATTTGACCCAAAAAATTTCTTAGGCTATTGAAATCAGCTTTTCGAAAATGAGGCATTTGAACAGAATTTTCTCCTGCAGATCTATTCCATTCTATGCTAAATCTGATTTCTTTATGATCACTGTTCCCTAGCTCACTCCCTATTTCTATGTCCTTAATTTGTGTTTCCCTGTTAGTTAACACTAAATCTAAAATATTATTTCCCCGCGTTGGTTCCTTAATATGTTGCGTAAGAAAGCAATCATCAATTAATTCTAGAAAATCTTCTGCTTCATTATTCCCTGTTTGGTTCACCCAGTTTATTCCACTAAAATTAAAGTCACCCATGACATAAATACTGTTAGATCTAGATGCTCTAGATATTTCATCCCATAGATGCTTTGCTTCCTTTCTGTCTAAATTTGGTGGCCTATATATGACTCCTATTATAATATTATTTGCTTTTTCGTTTAATTCTATCCAAATAGTTTCTGTGTGTGGCTCAGTTTTGATTCCTTCTTTGAGACTACATTTCAAATTGTCCCTAATATACATGGCTACTCCCCCTCCTCGTGTAATATATCTGTGTGAAATAGTTTAAATCCATTTATTTGATATTCAGCTAATAGTTCTCTATTTTCTACATTCATCCACGTTTCGGCAAGTGCAATAATATCTATTTCTTCTGTGCAGACAAGAGCATTAAACTCGTTTATTTTGTTTCTTAGATTTCTACTGTTAGTGTATTATACCCTAAGTGAATTTTTTATTTTGAGGCCCTTCTCTTTCCCCTGATCATTTTGCCAATTTGTTTCTCCAACAAACACATACTTTTATTACCTCCTTCCTCTCTATCAATTCCCATATCACTATCTACTAACAGTTTAAACCGAAACAAATGCCTCTAACCACTGGTTCCAACGAGTTCGCAACAGCAACAACCCCAGCTCTCGATAGATGCACCCCATCACGAGCATACATTTCATTTCTTCCATAGAAGTGTTCCCAGTTGTCTATGAAAGATATTGCATTTGATTTGCAATATCTTTCCAGCCGACAATTGACACCAAGTGCCTTCGACAACCATTCATTCCCAACGCTCTTTCTTGGAAGAATGATGATCGGGATTCCTCCCTTGCTCCTAACCAATTCTATTTCTTTGTTAAATTTCTTTATCATTTCCTCACTCCTAACTCATCCCATATCATTACCCCCTGCATAGAGTGGGATAATGTTAGTGGAGTGCCTCAAGGCCCTGTCCTGGGACCTCTGTTGTTTAAAATATATATAAATGATTTAGATTCAGGTTTGAGTAGCAACATTTGCAAATTTGCCCATGATACAAAAATCGGTAGGGAAATTAACACGGAAGAAGACTCATTATCACTTCAAGTTGATCTAAATAGTTTTTTGAAATGTCAAAAGATTGGCAGATGCAGTTTAATGCGATAAATGTAAAGTTTTGAGGCTAGGTAATGATGATAGAGCTACAAGATACGAGTGGATGGTGTTGAGATTGTGAAAGGGATCTGGGAGTTAGTAGTAGGGATGACACCCCAGCGTTCCTTTTTTATTTTCAGGAAAAAGGGAAGCTGAAGTGTCAGGGGTTTCAGGTAAATTTGAGCACTCCCAGATTTGGAATTACCGAATTCTTATGAGGAAAATAATTTCTGAGATGATTGAAGTTTGTTAAAAGTTCTTATGGTGAAAATAATGTCACAGAAGTTTGTTAATAGTTCTTATGGGAGAAATTCAAAAGGGAAGCTGGAGTGTCAGGTAAATTTGGCTCCGTTTTTGACCGAAAATTCGTCAGAGACCACTTTGTTAGCAAATTTCATCAGAGTTCTGTTTATGCCTGAAATAATCAGAGTCAAGTTTTACCCTGAAAATGATCAGAGTCCAACTTTGGGAGCAAAATTCATCAGAGTCCGGTTTGCTAGCAAATTCGTCAGAGTCCTGTAATCTGCAAAAATTCGACAGAGTCCATTTTATACCCAAAAATAATCAGAGTCCAATTAACCACAGAAATTTGTCAGAGTTCAGTTTAAGCTCAAATTTCACCAGAGTCCAGTTGTAGACAAAAATTATTCAGAGTCCTGTAATCTACGAAAATTCGTCAGAGTCCACTTTGTCCCCGAAAATATTCAGAGTCCAGTTTGGGCCAGAAATTATTCAGAGTCCACTCTGTGAGCAAAAATCGTCAGAGTCCAGTAAAGGCCAAAAATTCGTCAGAGTCCAGTTCATGATCGAAATTAATCAGAGTCCAATTGAAGACCAAAATTTGTTAGAGACCACATTTTCGCTACAAATAGCCCAATTTTAGCCTAATTTTAAACAGTCATATTTCAGACGCAGTGAAATATATAATGTCAGTAAGCAAGCTCCAGCTCTTGTCCTCAGCCTTAGTTTATCCCCGTAACTTCTTTACTAACAGACTAATTTCCCTGATATTTAAACCCACTGTATTTTGGACCCAGTAAATAAGATCAAGTCAGTTACTGAGCTCCAGCTCTTGTCCCCCACCTTAGTTCAATGTTCATAAAATTATTTCAGATGAAGGCCTTCTCCAGTCTATCAAAGTAAACATCATTACCTTTAATACCCTTGTTGTACTCAGCTCTGTAATATTCACACGGTCATATAACACCTTACCTTCAATATCTTTTGTTTACCCAAGAAAGCAATAATCACACGGTCAAAAATCTCACCTTACCCTTTCCCTCCCTTACCTACCTTTACTTACCCCCCTCTCATCTCTCCCATTTCCCAACTTATCCAAACCTTCAATAATCCTACTGTATTTATATATTTTCTCTACATTCACTGTGTTCTTCGTATTCTCATCCATGTTTTCCATGTTCACTCCATGTTCTTCAAATGTTCACAGCCCATTCAGTTCATATTTTTTTCACCAGTTTTCTCCATTTTTCTGTTTTTTTGCCATTTTCCCCGTATGTTCACTGTGTTCTTTGTCATGTTTTCATGTACATCATATGTTGTCTGTACAACTTTTATACTCAATATTCATGTTCTCAATGTTCTTAGCATATTTCTTCACATATTCAGTGTCCATTCTTTGTATCCTCTATGTTCCTTATCATGTCTTCATGTTCTGTGTAAGTTCATATTCCCCTTATGTTCACCGTGTTCATCAGCTTTTCTTACATGCTTTCTGTGTTCCCCCGTATGTTCACTGCGTTCATTCCATTACTTAGTCTCAATTTTTTGTTCTTTGATTCTTTAAACCAATTGTTTCTTCCATTCAGTAACTAGTTCTTTGTCAAATATTATCATCCGCAATACAGTTCCCCAATAAATGTAGTCAGTCATCCAGTTTTATTTGCAAAACTACATCAAAGTAATTCTCGTAGTCAACTTAATATTTCTTACCAACACTGTTCTTAAACAAATCTACACTTTATTCAGTACCAAATTTACAAAGACAAACTTTTCTTGTAACTTCTTAACTAAAAATTACTTGTCAATCAACAGAAAACACTCAGGATTAATCCCGTTCAACACTGTTCTTAACTAAATAATCTTTCTCTTAGCTAAAAATAGTCAAAGGAAACTTTCCAATACTGTTCACAACTAACTTTATCCATCGTCTATCAACTGAAAATAGTCTTGTTCATCATGTTTCCCTGTCTTTTCTTAACTGAAATATCACTTCTCTCAACTGAAAATAGTCAAGTGTATCCTCTTTCCAACACTGTTCTTAACTAAAGTAACCTTTCACTTCGCTAAAAAAAATAGTCAACTGTAACTTTTTCAGCACTTTCGTAACTAAAATTATGTGTCGTTAAGTAAGATATATAGTCAAAGACACTCTTCGAGAAATCAAAAGACAATCTTTGAGACATCAAAGACACTCTTTGAAACACCGAAGTTACTCTTCGAGACATCAAGGCCACACTCAGATACACCCAAACTAGTCTTCGTTCATCAAAGTTATTCTCTAAGACATCAATGTTTTTCTCTAAGACATAAAACTTATTCTCAAAGTCATCAAAGATATTCTCAGAGGCATCAAAGGTAACCACAAACTCACATTCGTTCATCATAGTCATTCTCTAAGTCATCAAAGTTATTCTCAGAGTCATCAAAATTTATTCTCAATCATCACGTCAATGAGATAATCCTTTCCCTTAAAACCAAGTCTAGTGCCCTTGATGAGATACCAACTTTAATTTACAAAAAAGCCTCCAGATCTTTAGCCCCTGCTATTGCATTGCTCTTCAACAAGTCACTTGAACTCCAAACCTTTCCAGATATTCTAAAGAAAGCGAGAGTAACCCCTGTCCACAAATGTGGTGATCTCACAGATGTTAACAACTACAGACCTATATCAATCCTGCCTAACTTGTCAAAAATATTTGAAAAACTAATCTACAAGCAGCTTTACTCTTATCTAGCCAAACACAATATACTTAGCTCTTGTCAATATGGCTTCAGACCCAAAAAAAGCACTAACGATGCATTTATTAGTATGATTAACTTGATTCATGCAGCTCTTGATAAAAATGAGTTCCCTGTTGGGTTATTTGTGGACCTGCGTAAGGCTTTTGACACTGTCAACCACCAAAACCTTCTTAAATTACATCATTATGGAGTCAGAGGACACTCCCTGCAATACCTCAAATCTTACCTTAATGACAGGCTCCAGTATGTTTCTGTGAACAATTCAATTTCTCCCACCCTACCCATCAACATCGGTGTTCCTCAGGGCAGCATACTTGGCCCTCTCCTCTTTCTCATCTACATTAATGACCTTCCAAATGCCTCCCAACACCTCAAACCAATTCTTTTTGCTGACGACACAACCTTCATTTACTCCAGTCCTGACCCCCTTGCTCTAAATGCCACAGTAAATACTGAGCTAAATAAAATCCATCTTTGGCTAACTGCCAACAAACTCACCATTAACATTGACAAAACTTTCTATATTCTGTTTGGCAATAAATCCTCTAATCAAATAAATCTCAAATTAACAATACCCAAATTTGTAACAAATTAGATGGTAAGTTCCTTGGCGTTCTCATTGACCACAAGCTGAACTTCCAGGGACACATTCTAAACATATCAAAAAAAGTTTCAAAAACTGTTGGCATTCTCTCTAAGATCAGATATTATGTACCCCGACCTGCCCTGGTGACTCTCTATTACTCCCTCATCTATCCATATCTCAACTATGGTATTTGTGCTTGGGGTTCTACTACCCAAAATCATTTACGTCCTCTAATTACTCAACACAAAGCTGCTATTAGGACAATATCCAACTCTGGCCCCAGACATCATTCGGTACCCCTACTCAAATCTCTGAATATGTTAGATATTAAGTCACTGCACATTCTCTCATGTGTATCATACATATATAAAACGCTGAACTGTATTGCCAATCCTGAACTCAAAAGCTTCATTGCTGGTTGTAACAGAACCCATGAGCACCACACCAGAAATAAATACAGTTTTGATATTCCAAGAGTATGGCTTAATCAAACTAGAAATGCTCTACAAATCAAGGACCCAGAATGTGGAATGACCTCCCCAACCATGTTAAAGACTGTACCTCTCTCAACCAGTTTAAGATAAACTAAACACACATAATAAATTCCCTGTAATACCTTACCCTCTA
>WNGS01024076.1:0-15491 GCA_020271785.1 Procambarus virginalis | reverse complement strand
TATATCCGTTCCAAACAGCTTCCGAGAGTGTGTATGTTCTTCTCGTCCAGGAGTCAGACAGTTTGGGAGTCGTGGAGGTACATATTTAAAAAAAAAGTGGATAGGTAATTTAATTAAATCTTGTATTTCATCTCCTAATTTATGAATAGAACAATAAATTTTATCTTTTCTGTTGCATTAGTATTTATGCTATAGGGTCCTCTGATGATTCTAACTCAAAATTTGTTCCAACATTCCACGACCATTCCAAAACATATGGTCTACAGCATATTTGTCTACCTATAAGGTATTAAATCCCTCCAATGTAGGACGGTTCATGCTACATGAGAACATATTCCCTAAACATAATCGGTAATCTAGCATATTTCCCAATATTGGTTTTGGTCTATGTATGTTGGTTCAATCATTTGCACCGTGTTATAAGAACCTACAGAACAAGGTAAACTGCAGAAGGCCTATTGGCCCATACGAGGCAGCTCCTATTTATAACCATCCAATCCCACTCTTATACATATCCAACCCTCGCTTGGTAACACTCGAGGGACCCCCCACCTCCACTACGTTTCGTGGTAATTTGTTCCACAAGTCAACAACCCTGTACCGAGCCAGTTTTTACCCCAAGTCTTTCCTAAAATCCTACACTTATCCCAATTTATACCCATTGTTTTAGCATTCTGTCTTGTGTTGAAACTTTTAATATCCTATTAATATCCATTTGTTATGTCCATTCATCACCTTGTAAACCTCTATCATGTCAACCTCAACTACTCTCGGCCTTTCCAGTGAATGCATTTAAGCTATGGTTTAATCTTTCTTCATATGAACAATTTCCTAATTTGGGGAATTAATTAACTTAGTCCATCCTACGCTGGACAACGTTCCAGTGACTTTATATCCATTCTTTAGTACGGTGACCAAAACTGACCTGCACAATCTAAATGGGGTCTAACCAAGGCAAGATTATACCTGAAGACAAACACACCACCAGGTGTCTTGTTACTAAACGCTTCGATTAATAATCCCAGGTTCCTATTTGCCTTATTACGAAACATTCATTGCATGGATCCTTGGGATTTTTAATTTCTTACTACTCATAACTCCAGTAGTAGGGATGACACCTCCAAGCCGTCCCTTTTTCCCCCTTTTGTCAGGAAAAGGGAAGCGAAAGTGTCAGGGGTTTTCAGGTAATTTGAGCACCTCCCATGATTTGGAATTACCCGAATCTATGAGGACAAATATTTCTGAGATGATAGAAGTGTGTAATAAACGTTCCTATGAGGAAAATAATGTGATAGAAGTTTGTTAAGGTTCCTATGGGAGAAATTCAAAAGGGAAGCTGGAGTGTCAGGGGTTTCAGGTAAATTTGGCTCGTCACAATTTTGGAAATAGTGAATTCTTATGAGGAAAAGTTAATCTGAGATGTTTACGAAGTTTGTTAAGCGTTCTTATGAGGAAAATAAGTAGGAAAATCGTATAGAAAATTTTTAGAAATCATCGTGTTTATATTACCCGGGGTTTTTCAGTAAAACTGCGGCGACATATTTTACCAGTTTTCAAAAACCTCGTATTTTTTAAAGACCATTTTCAGAGAATATTATCACAGAAGTTTTGTTAAGAAAAACAGACAACTTAGCCATCACATTTAGTTTTATATGCATTTCTAAGACCGAAAATTAGTCAAACAGTTTAAGCTCAAAATTCGTCAGAAGTTACGTTTTGTTTAGCAAATTTCTTCAGGAGTCTCTGTTGTGCCAGGAAAATAATCAGAGACCCTGTAATCTGTGAAAATTAGACAGAGTCCCAGTTTTCGAAACCAATGTTTCATCAGAGTCCATTTTTTACCCAAAAGTCGGCCAGAGCCCAGCTTTGTTAGCAAATTTCATCAGAAGTTTCGTTTATGCCTGAAATAATCAGGGTCCAGTTTTACCGTGAAATTCTCAGAGTCCAACTTTGGAGCAAAATTCATCAGACGTCCTAGTTTTGCTAGCAAATTCGTCGAGATGTCCTGTTAATCTGCAAAAAGTTCGATCAGAGGTCCATTTAGGTACCACAAAAAGCAACATAGATCAACTGTAATACCATTAAGAAAATACAATAGTAATTAGAGGTACCAATTAACCACAGACAATTTGCAGAGTTCCACTTTAACTGTCAATATTTCACCAGAGTCCCGTTGGAGACAAAAATTATTCAGAGATCCGTAAATCTACAAAAACGTCTCAGAGTCACACCTTGTCCCCCGGATAAATATGTCAGAGTCCATTGTGGGACAGATAATTTTCAAGGGTCCACTCTGTGGAGAAACGCGACACACAACATGGCCAACAGACAGTTCCAAAATTCGTAGGTCCAGTTCTATGTGATCGGAAATTAATCAGAGGCCAATATGAAGACCAAAATTATGTTAGAGACCCAAATATTCGCTCCACAAATAGGCCCCCAATTTTTAGCCGATAATTTATAAACAGGATCATATTGTCCAGAACAGCAAGTGAAAATATAATATAATGGTCAGTAAGACAGCTTCCAGCTCTTGTCCTCAGCCTTTGTTACCCCGTAACTTCGTATAACGACTAATTACCCGATTATTAACCCCCTAGATATTTTGGACCCAGTAAAAAAAGATACCAAGTCAGTATACTGGAGCTCCCAGCTCGTTGTTCCCCCACCCTTTACGCTTCAATGTTCATACAACATTATTTCAGCTGAGAAGGCTTCTCCAGTCTATCATAAGTAACAACATCATTACCTTTAAATACCCTTGTTAGGCAGCACTTGTACATATCGCGCATCACAGGTCCAGTATAGCACCTATACCTGCAAATATCTTTTGGTATTACCAGAGCCAAAAGGTCAAATGAATCACTACGGTCAAAAATTCTTCCACCCTATACCCATTTCCCTTCCCCTTACCTACCTTTACTTTACCCCTCCTCTCATCTCTCCCATTCTCCAACTATATCCAAACCTTCAATCAATCCCTACTGTACTTATATATATTTTCCTATTTCACAATCTACTGTGCATTTCATCTGTTTCTCATCCAGTGGTTAATCCTTGTTCCCATTTCTACTAAATGTGTCAAGTATCCAATCAGTTCATACTTTTTGTCATCCAGTTGTTTCCTGCCATTTTCTGTTTTTATAGCCTTGTATCCACGTCATGTTCACTGTGTTCGGTTTGTCATGTTTTCATGTACCTCCATTCAAATGTTCTTTGTAGATCAACTTTTATACTCAAGTATTTCATGTTCTCAATGTTCTTAAGCATATTTCTTCACATATTCCAGTGTCCAATCCTGTGTATCCTTCATGTTTCCTGTAATCATGTCGTTCGCATGTTCTGTGTAAGTTGCATATTCTCCCATTATGTTCACCGTGTTCCTACATTCATCAGCTTTTCTTACATGCTTTCTGTGTTCCCCCGTATGTTCACTGCGTTCATTCCATTACTTAGTCTCTTTTTTGTTCTTTGATTCTTTAAACCAATTGTTTCTTTCCATTCAGTAACTAGTTCTTTGTCAAAAATATCATCGCAATACAGTTCCCCCATAAATGTTTAGTCAGTCATCCAGTTTTATTTGCAAAACTAACAATCAAAGTAATTCTCGTAGTCAACTTAATATTTCTTACCAACACTGTTCTTAAACAATCTACACTTTATTCAGTACCAAATTTACAAAGACAAACACTTTCTTGTAACTTCTTAACTAAAAATTACTTGTCAATCAACAGAAAACACTCAGGATTATCCCGTTCAACCCTGTTCTTAACTAAATAATCTTTATCTTAGCTAAAAATAGTCAAAGGAAACTTCCAATACTGTTCACAACTAACTTTATCCATCGCTATCAACTGAAAATAAGTCTTGTTCATCGTTTCCCTGTCTTTTTCTTAACTGAAATATCACTTCTCTCAACTGAAATATGTCAAGTGTATCTCTTTCCAACACTGTTCTTAACCTAAAGTAACCTTTCACTTCGCTAAAAAAAAGAGCCAACTGTAACTTTTTCAGCACTTTCGTAACTAAAATTATGTGTCGTAAGTAAGATAATATAGTCAAAGACACTCTTCGAGAAATCAAAAAGACACTCTTTGAGACATCAAAGATATCCTTTAAGACATCAAAGACACTCTTTGAAACACCGAAGTTACTCTTCGAGACATCAAGGCCACACTCAGATACACCCAAACTAGTCTTCATTCATTAAAGTTATTCTCTAAGACATCAATGTTTTTCTCTAAGACATAAAAGTTATTCTCAAAGTCATCAAAGATATTCTCAGAGGCATCAAAGGTAACCACAAACTCACATTCGTTCATCATAGTCATTCTCTAAGACATCAAAGTCATTCTCAGAGTCATCAAAGGTAATCACAAACTCACATTCGTTCATCATAGTCATTCTCTAAGTCATCAAAGTTGTTCTCTAAGACATCAAAGTCATTCTCAGAGTCATCAAAATTTATTCTCAATCATCATCAAAGGTAATTTCTAAGTCACTTTCTTTCATCAAAGTTATTCTGTAAGTCATAAAAGTTATTCCCAGTGACATTAAAAATTAATCTGTCATCAAAAAAGTTAATCTCAGTCATTAAATGTTATTCTCTACGTAACCTTTCAATCATTAGAAAAGCCTTCTAAGACATCTTCGTTCATCAAAGTTATATTCTCTAAGACATCAAAGTTGTTCTCAAAGTCATCAAAGTTAATCTCTAAGTCACCTTCGTTCATCAGAGAAACTTTCCAAAACATCTTTGCTCATAAAGTTATTCTCAGAGACATCAAAAGGTACTCTCATGTCCTCAAAGTTGATCTCTAAGTCGTCAAAGTTAATCGCAGAGCTAACAAAAGTTGTTCTCTAAGACATCAAAGTTATTCTCAGAGTCATCAAAGTTATTCTCAGTCATCAAAGGTAATTTCTAAGTCACTTTCTTTCATCAGAGTTAATCTCTAAGTCGTCTAAGTTAATCGCAGACCTAACAAAAGTTGTTCTCTAAGTCATAAAAGTTATTCTCAGAGGTAGCAAAAGTTATTTCAATGTCATCAAAGGTAATGTCTAACTCACCTTCGTTCACCAAAAGTTGTTCTCTAAAACACCTTCGTTCATAAAAGTTATTCTCCTTCTTCCAACAAGTTATACTTTAAGACATCAATGTTGTTCTCTAAGACATCTTCAGGCATAAAATTTCACTCCAAAATGTAACTAGTTCAGCTTTTCATATCAAACTTGCACTTCTGTTAAAATATATTTCTTAGACACTTTACCTTTAAAACTGTTCTCTGTACAACACTGCTTAAACCTACCTAACCTATCCTCCCCACCCAATGTTACTTACCTAACAAAACATTCCTAAACCTAACTTATCTTACCCTAAACTAACTAACCCTAACCTAACTTACCTAACCTAACTTAACCTATCCTAACTTAACATAACCTAACCGAATTTACCTAACCTAACCTAAGCTAACCTACCCTAACTTACCTTACCTTACCTAACTTAACCTAACTTACGTTACCTAACTTAACCTAATCTAACTTAACTTGCATAACCTAACCTAATGTAACCTAACTTAATTTACATAACCTAACCTAACTAACTTAACTTGCATAACCTAACCTAATGTAACCTAACTTAACTTGCATAATCTAACCTAACTTAACTTGCATAACCTCACCTAATGTAACCTAACTTAACTTGCATAACCTAACCTAACTTACCTTACCTTACATAACTTAACCTGCTTAACCTAACTTACATAACCTATCTTAGCTTGCATAACATAACCTAACTTACATAACCTAACCTAACTTACCTAACCTAACTTACCTATCCTAACTTACCTTACCTAACCTAACTAACCTAACCTATCCTCCACACCTAATGTTACTTACCTAACATAACGTTCCTAAACCTAACATAACTTAACCTAACCTAACTTACATAACCTACTTATCCTAACTTAACTAACCTAACTTACCTAACCTAACTTAACTTGCATAACCTAACCTAACTTAACTTGCATAACCTAACCTAACCTAATGTAACCTAACCTAACTTAATGTAACTTAACCTATCCTAAAATAACCCAACCTAACCTAGCCTAACTTAACCTAACCTAGCTTACATAACCTAACCTAACTTACCCAACCTAACCTAACCTAACTTAACCTAACCTAGCCTAACTTACCTAACCTAACTTAGCTTGCATAACCTAACCTAATGTAACCTAACTTAACTTGCATAACCTAACCTAACTTAACTTGCATAACCTAACCTAACCTAACTTACCCAACCTAGCTTACATAACCTAACCTAAACTAATTTAACCTAACTTAACTTGCATAACCTAACCTAACTTAACCTAACTTGCATACCCTAACCTAATGTAACCTAACTTAACTTGCATAACCTAAACTAACCTAACCTATCTTGCATAACCTAACCTAACTTAACCTAACCTAACTTACCCAAACTGACGTAACCTAACTTAACCAACCAGACATGACCTAACTTACATAATTATTCCTGCTTGTCTTTTGTGTTTTGTCAATGTCTTATTATTTACTCGTTTCAAGAGTTAATTTCTCAAATGGTCATTTTCGCATTTCAAGGGTTATTTGCTAAAAATTGGGTGTTATGCATTTCAAAGGATTTTTGTTCAATATGGACAATTACTCGTTTCAAGAGAAAATTTCTCAAATGGTCATTTATGCAGTTCAAGTGCTATTTGTTAAAGATTGGGTATTTAAGCATTTCAAAGGATTTTGTTATATATGGGCATTTACACGTTTCAAGGGTTAATTGTTAAAGTTCATCAAGTTACTCATAAGTTGTATTTATTATGTTTGTAATAATTGTTCTTATTCTTCCACCCTTTAACCTAACCTCTTAATCTTAGTGAATTCATTATGTTGATTATCATTTGTTCTATTTCCCCACCCTTTAACTTAACCTTTCAAATGTAGTTTATTATGTTTTGACGTATTTGTTGAATATATTATCCTTTTCCTAAACTTTCAGATGTAGTTTTGTTTTTCTTTTTTGTATATTTTACCCAAACCCACTTATCCTTCCTTCCTTCTTTTACTTTGTTTTCATATATAAGTTCATTCTTTATCTTAGTAATAATATAAGTACAGTAGTAAAGAGACAGATCTACTAAGACTTGAAATTGAGAAAACAAGAGAACACGGGAGTGACAGCATGAAAAGAGGAGCAAAGAAGAGAGAGAGTGAGAGCATTGGAGCATTAAGACTTGAATATAAGAAAAATAGGAGCATCGGAGCAAATGAGTGAGAGAGGGGGGATGAAGAGAGAATAAGGGGGAGAGAAAAAAAGGGGTTAGAAGAATGAAGATAGAGAAAAAGGGGGAGAGAAGGAGGAAGATAGAGAAAAAGGGGGAAGAGAAGAGTAGGAGAAACAAAGTTAAAGAAGGAAGGAAGGTTAAGTGGGATGGTGGGTTTGGGTAAAATATACAAAAAGGAGAACAAAACTACATCTGAAAGCTTAGGAAAAGGGATAATATTTTCAACAAATACGTCAAAACATAATAAACTACATTTGAAAGGTTAAGTTAAAGGGTGGGGAAATAGAACAAATGATAACCAACATAATGAATACCCTAAGATTAAAGAGGTAGGTTAAAGGGTGGAAGAATAAGAACAATTATTACAAACATAATAAATACAACTTATGAGTAACTTGATGAACTTTAACAATTAACCCTTGAAACGTGTAAATGCCCATATATAACAAAATCATTTGAAATGCTTAAATACCCAATCTTTAACAAATAGCACTTGAACTGCATAAATGACCATTTGAGAAATTTACCCTTGAAACGAGTAATTGTCCATAAATAACAAAAATCCTTTGAAATGCTTAAACGCCCAATCTTTAGCAAATAACCCTTGAAATGCGAAAATGACCATTTGAGAAATTAACTCTTGAAACGAGTAAATGAATATGAGACATTGACAAAACACAAAAGACAAGCAGGAATAATTATGTAAGTTAGGTCATGTCTGGTTGGGTAAGTTGGACTGGGTAAGTTAGGTTACGTCAGTTTGGGTAAGTTAGGTTAGGTTAAGTTAGGTTAGGTTAGGTTATGCAAGATAGGTTAGGTTAGGTTAGGTTATGCAAGTTAAGTTAGGTTACATTAGGTTAGGTTATGCAAGTTAGGTTAAATTGGGTTAGGTTATGCAAGTTAAGTTAGGTTAAATTAGTTAGGTTAGGTTATGTAAGCTAGGTTGGGTAAGTTAGGTTAGGTTAGGTTATGCAAGTTAAGTTAGGTTAGGTTATGCAAGTTAAGTTAGGTTACATTAGGTTAGGTTATGCAAGCTAAGTTAGGTTAGGTAAGTTAGGATAGGTTAGGTTAAGTAAGGTTAGGTTGGGTAAGTTAGGTAAGGTTATGTAAGCTAGGTTAGGTTGGGTTATTTTAGGATAGGTTAAGTTACATTAAGTTAAGTTAGGTTACATAGTTAGGTTAGGTTATGCAAGTTAAGTTAGGTTAGGTTATGCAAGTTAAGTTAGGTTAGGTTATGCAAGTTAAGTTAGGTTAGGTTATGCAAGTTAAGTTAGGTTAGGTTAGATTATGCAAGTTAAGTTAGGTTAGGTTATGCAAGTTAGGTTAGGTTATGCAAATTAGGTTAGGTTATGCAAGTTAAGTTAGATTAGGTTAAGTTAGGTTACGTAAGTTAGGTTAAGTTAGGTTACGTAAGTTAGGTAAGGTAAGGTAAGTTAGGGTAGGTTAGCTTAGGTTAGGTTAGGTAAATTCGGTAAGGTTAGGTTAAGTTAGGTAAGTTAGATTAGGGTTAGTTTAGGGTAAGATAAGTTAGGTTTAGGAATGTTTTGTTAGGTAAGTAACATTGGGTGGGGAGGATAGGTTAGGTAGGTTTAAGCAGTGTTGTACAGAGAACAGTTTTAAAGGTAAAGTGTCTAAGAAAATATATTTTAACAGAAGTGCAAGTTTGATATGAAAAGCTGAACTAGTTACAATTTGGAGAGAAATTTTATGCCTGAAGATGTCTTAGAGAACAACATTGATGTCTTAAAGTATAACTTACCTTGATACCTTACCTTGAGGATACCTTGAGGTGCTTCCGGGGCTTATCGTCTCCGCGGCCCGGTCATCGACCAGGCCTCCTGGTTGCTGGACTGATCAACCAGGCTGTTGGACGCGGCTGCTCGCAGCCTGACGTATGAGTCACAGCCTGGTTGATCAGGTATCCTTTGGAGGTGCTTATCCAGTTCTCTCTTGAACACTGTGAGGGGTTTGCCAGTTATGTCCCTTATGTGTAGTGGAAGCGTGTTGAACAGTCTCGGGCCTCTGATGTTGATAGAGTTCTCTCTCAGAGTACCAGTTGCACCTCTGCTTTTCAACGGGGGTATTCTGCACATCCTGCCATGTCTTCTGGTCTCATGTGATGTTATTTCTGTGTGCAGGTTTGGGACCAGCCCCTTTAATATTTTCCACGTGTAAATTATTATGTATCTCTCCCGCCTGTGCTCAAGGGAATACAGATTTAGGCTCTTAAGTCGGTCCCAATAGTTTAGATGTTTTACCGAGTGGATTCTAGCAGTAAAGGACCTCTGCACGCTCTCCAGGTCAGCAATTTCACCAGCAGTGAAAGGGGCTGTCATTGTGCAGCAGTACTCCACTCTAGAGAGCACAAGCGTTTTGAAAAGTGTCATCATCGGTATAGCATCTCTAGTGTGAAAGTTCTTGTTATCCAACCTGTCATTTTCCTTGCAGTTGTGACGGCTACTTTATTGTGTTCTTTAAAGGTAAGGTCTTCCGACATGAGTACACCCAGATCCTTTACATTGCCTTTTCGTTCTACGTTATGATTTGCCTGAGTTTTGTACGTGGTTTCCGTTTTTATATTTTCATTTTTTCCATAGCGCATGAGCTGGAACTTATCTTCGTTAAACACCATATTATTTTCTGTAGCCCATAGAAAGACCTGATCTACATCTGACTGGAGGTTCGCCGTGTCCTCTATGTTGCCTACTCTCATGAAGATCCTAGTGTCATCTGCAAAGGATGATACAGTGCTATAGGTTGTGCTCTTGTCTATGTCCGATATGAGGATGAGAAAAAGTACTGGAGCAAGCACAGTACCCTGGGGGACTGAGCTCTTAACGGTTGACGGGTTGGATTTTATTTTGTTGACTATAACACATTGGGTCTGTGGTCAGGAAATTGTAGATCCATCTGCCTACTTTTCCGGTAATTCCTTTTGAGCGCATTTTATGGGCAATAACACCATGGTCACATTTATCAAAAGCTTTTGCGAAATCTGTGTAAATACATCAGCGTTTTGTTGTCTTCATAGCATCTAATGTCATATCATAGTGGTCCAGCAACTGCGACAGGCAAGAGCGTCCTGTTCTGAAACCATGTTGGTTCCGGGGTTAGGAAATGCTGTGATTCCATGTATTTTGTGATCTTACTTCTAGCACCTCTCAAAAATGTTTTTATGATGTGCGATTGTTAGTGCTATCGGTCTGTATTTTTTTGCCTCTGGCCTTATTCCTCCTTCTAGAAGTGGGGCTATCTCCTGCTGTTTTTTAGTATTCAGGATAATCGCCAGTATCTAGGCTTTGTCTCCAAGAAATGTGAAGGGCCGCGATAGAGGTTTTTTACAGTTCTTGATAAATGGAGATTCCAAGAATACGCGGCCTGGTGTGGAGTGCATAGGCTAATACTGTTTCTGCTTCTTCAAAATCCAGTGGGATAGGGTGACGTCTTGATATAAATTTGATGTATGTTATCAATATCCATGGAAAACTTCATTGATGGGTTATGGAGGCGATCTTTAGTTGCGTTTAAATGCTCAAAGACTGAAGGACAGAGTCGTATTGCTCGCCTCAGTAGCTCGCTCATTTCTTTGTGTCATCAGGATGTGAAGTTTGCCATCTTCCTTTCGCAGGGGCCCGATACTAATGTGGTTTTTGAGTCTTGATTTTGCATAGGAAAAATTATTTCGGGTTTCTTTCTATTTCACTGATGGGACTTTTGGCCTCTCTTCCCTCCCTGCGTTTTGTATGATTCTTGTAGTTGAGTTTCAATTTGTCCTATTTCGCTAACCTAACCTCTCGCCGTGTCCTGAGATGCGGTGCGACTCTCAAGTTGTAACCGCGATTCGTTTTCTTCCCTATATAGGGAACGACGTTGCTCGTTCCAATCTGCATCTCTTCCTCTTTTTTTCTGGGGGATCGTTGGTAACATATTGTCTAGTCTACTGAGCTATTTTTTCCAGGCACATGTTCAGGTTGCATGTTTCCTAGCTGTTCGCCCACGTTTATTTCTGTTGTGGACGGTAACGAGTTGGAAAATGGTGTCGGCAGTCTTCCAACTAACAGTCAGGTTCAGTGCTGGGCCACATATATATATAAAAAAAGAAAAGGAAAAATTTTTTTTTTAAAAAAAAAAAGAATGGAACTGCGTGATTGTGTAATCTGTGGTAAGGTGTGTTGTAAAGACGAAAAGCCATAATAAAAAATATGGATTTTATTAACAATAAGGAAACACAAATTGGAAATAAAATGCAAAAACTTGGCTTACTGGCAAAATAATAAACAATATAAACATGAAAATAGATTACGTAATGGGGAGGAGAATTGATATACAAACGTAAGTAAAATATGAATGCTGGAATATATGGCACTAACTATGAACATCTACTTGACCACACAGAGTGAGTGACTTAGGAGTTCAGAGCTTGAGAGCACACCTATCTCTGGCTGGCAGTAAACGTAAGGGACCTCCAACAATAACTGGTGAGGTCTTTGTGATTGGCGGGAGCCGGAGTGGAGTGTTGGTTGGCGGCAATGAGGGAAGCCTTGGATGGTCGCAGTCGCTAGTTTGGCCGTTTGCATGGTTCGGCGCGTCGACCAGGTGCCGCAGTGGGGGGGAGGAGGGAGTAGTTGCTGGTACGTGTGGCGAGCTTATAATACGTTTAGCTACTACAAAACGTATCTTTTAAGTTGATGAGGACAGGAGTGATTCGCAGAGAAATGGCAGGCTAAATCTCCTTGATAAGAGATTATCGTCTCACCTCTCCCCCGAAGCCTCCGTTCGGGTGAATCACGTCCCCTGGAGGTAAAGTGGGAGGTGGATCTGCTTCTACCTCATGCACTCTGGAGAGGGCATCGGATCGATGATCTTACCAGGCCCCTTGATGTAGCAGATGGTTAAGTTGAAGCCTTGAAGATATAAAGCCCATCGCAGCAGACGTTGGTTATCTAAACTGGGCTTGATGTTAAAAATCTCAGAGGGTTTGTGGTCCGAATAGATGGTAGTGGACACAGCACCGTGCAGATATGGTGCAAAGTGTTGTAGGCTTCAGGACGATGGACAGGAGTCCTTCTCTATAGTACTGTAGTTCTTCTGATGGAGGCCTTCAACTTGTAACTGTAGTAGCTGACAGGTAGAACTTACTCGCCTCGCTGCTGCATTAAGACACTTCCAATGCCGGTACCAATGGCGTCGACAGGGAGGATGAAAGGCCTTCTTGATATCTGGGAGGAAGAGGCGAGAATGGGATTAGAACAAAGCAGGAATTTGAGTTGTTCGATCAAACGGTTTGCTCTCTGGTCCAGTTATACCATTGCTTGGGACTGGTTAGGGGGGGGATGATTAATGGGGTGTATGCAACAGTGCTAAAATTCTTCACAAAACCTACGGTAATAGGAAAACAAGACCAAGGAAGCGCAGAGTGCTTCCTGGTGGTAGGCTGTGGATACTGTTGGATTGCCTTGAAGTGAATGTTTAACGGAGCCAGGCTGCCACTCCCTATACATGACCCAGGTACCGCACTTTACCTTTCGGGATGGTGGACTTGCCCAAATGATGGTGAGGCCGGCTTTCAGGAGCTTGTAAGGGGAACTAATCGTTGTAGCTGGAGCAGGTGTTCGCTCCAGGTGTTGGATGCTACTACTATGTCGTCCAGATAGGCATAGGTGTTTTCCAAGCCCATGGATGACGCGGTTGACAGCTCTCTGAAAGGTGGTTTGGGCATTGCAGAGTCCAAAGCGATGGTACCTGTAGAGAACAAAGGGGGTTATAAAAGGCTGACAGTACCTGAGCTCGCTCCGTTAAACTCACCTGGTAGTACCCCTTCAGTAGGTCTACCTGAGACAGGTAGCGGTCATTACCAATGGCATCCAAAATGTCCTCTACTCTGGGATTGGGTAGGCGTCCTTCCCTGTGACCTGGTTCAACTTCCTATAATCCGTACACAGACGGATTTGCCGTGAGGTTTGGGTACCAGGTTGCATAGTGAGGCCCAGGGGGTCTCACAGGGGCTAGCCAGTCCTTGGTCCAAGAGATACTGTACCTCAGCCCGCATGACTTCCGTTTTGCTCGGGCCGATTCGGTAGAATGGTGGGACGAATCGGCTGGGGTGTCAGGTAGCAGTTGGATGTCGGCCGAGTCACAGTACACTCTTGGGGGGCATCTCGAACAACTCTTGATATTCTCTGACGAGTTTGGATTAGTGGAGCGCTATTATCGTCCTGAAAATGATGTTGAAGGTGAGTAAGGATTTCCGAGGTAGATGAGCGCTGGCTCAGTGTCAGTGCTCTCGGAAGAGGAGAAGAGCAGGGAAGGTCTCACTGTGCTGTATGGACCTGTAAAATGAGGTGAACTTGGTAAGTTAACCACCGTGGGAGGAACCCCAATGGTAGGGCTTGAGTAAATTAATGTGGCACAACTGGTCTTCCGCCGCCTATCGGGAGTTTCGTGAACGTAGTTGAAGTTGTTTGTGCACTCCTTAACACGGTAGGGGTCCTGAGAACCTGTTCTGTAAAGGAGAACATGGGATAGGGAAATAGGCAAGTACTAAGTCTCCAGGTTTAAACGTCCTTACTTTACAGTGCCGGTCGTAACGACTCTTCATCCCTCTCCATGGGGCTTTCTGTAGGTTGTTGCTAGCAAAGGAATGGACCCCTCTCTAGAATGGGTCGGAGATTTTGGAGATACTGGGGCACACTCTGATGCTTACTGAAGGTGTCATCAGATAGAGAATCCTTGAAAGCCTTGAGAGGTGTACGGCACATATGTCCGTACAGTATCTCATAAGGAGATACTCCTAGTGACTCGTTGGGAATACTTCTGAAAATACACATAATAAGATCAATTTGCCTATCCAATCCTTTGAGGTCTCATTACAGACTTTTTTAAGAGTGCCTTGATGGTTTGATGACTACGCTCGAGAGAACCCGGTGAAGCAGGATGATAGGGGCGGGACAGTAACCTGTTTGATGTGAACTCCTCCAGAGTCCGTTTGAAGAGATAACTGGTGAAGTTGGTACCACAGGTCGCTCTGAATCTCCCTCGGAATCCATACTGGGTGAAGATTTTCAGTAGATGCTTTACCCACTGTAGCAGCTGTAATATATTTTACTGGAACTGCTATCGGAAATCTGGTGGTAGGACACCAGATGGTTTGAGATATGAGTTGCCCCTGCACTGGTCCGTGGCAAAGGACCAACGCCGTCGATAATGAGCTTGTGGAACGGTTCCTCAGGCACCTAGATTCTGGTTATCAGGGGTGCTTCTCGGGGAATGGCAACGTTCGGTTCCCCGGCTAACTGACACACGTGCATAATTTGACATGAGATTTGACGTCGTTTACCCTACCTGGTCAGTAGTAGTCTTGTCAATTCTTGTCGAATTCCATGGTAAGTCTTGTTGAACACATAGTGTGACAAAGCGTCGTGGGCTATGTGTAGAATCGTGGGCCGCCGGCCGGTGGGAATCACTAGTTGTCAACATTTGCCCACTCGTACTCGTCCTTCAGTTTACTGGGTCTATACCTGCGATAGGATATTTCGTTCTCCATAAAGACCCCAGGAACACTTGTCGGATGGGTTTCAGCCTGAAAGAATAATGGTGTCATGTAAGATCATCTCTCTGTAACTACGGAACTCCATCGTGTCAGGTTTAGGGGGTAGTTTCGAATGGTCCTGAAGGGACAGCGGTAGCAGTAGAGTCGGCTGGCTGTGGACTCGCAGCTTGAGCACGGGTGGTCACCATAACAGGAGGAGACAACCTTCCACCACTCTCTTGAACCTTTACTGGGAAATGTCAAAAATCGGGTTATCCACCACAGAGTTTGCTTACCTTGGATATGTCCTTGATGATAGGTTGTTTGGTTGTTTGGTCTTCTGCCAAGTCGTTGCCCAGGAGAAGTTGTACTCAAGGCATGGGAAAAGGCTTTTCCCTGACGGCGACTTTGGACTTCACCGGTCACGAAGGGACAATCCAGGAAAACTCGGGCAAGTGGATAAAGAGTTGTAGCAGTAAGGTCAGTGATGAACACAGTCTCTCCTGTGTAGGCGACGATGGGCACAGCCGATTTCAAGACAATCGATTGTAGAGCCGCTGTTTCCCTCAGGATCTTAAGTCCAAAAGTCCCTCTGAATCTGAACCACGGGTAGAGATAGTTCCTGGATAGAGATGCTTGGTAAGGAGAGAGAG